>JASTUB010000264.1:0-23353 GCA_031124825.1 Saccharomycopsis vini
AAAAAAAAAAAAAAAAAAAAAAAAAAAAAAAAAAAAAAAAAAAAAAAAAAAAAAAAAAAAAAAAAAAAAAAAAGAGTAAAATAATTTTCATCAAAATTTATATTAAAAAGACATTATAATTAGTAGTAATGGTAATAAAATTATAATACAATTGGCAACCAAAACTAGTATTCTTCATCCATGCCTTCCATAATAGTGTCACTTGCAACTTCTTCATAATCTCTTTCCAATGCTGCCAAATTCTCTCTCGCTTCAGAGAATTCCCCTTCTTCCATACCTTCACCCACAAACCAGTGTACAAAGGCCCTCTTATTGAACATTAAATCAAATTTGTCATTCAATCTCGTCCAAGCCTCCACAATAGAAGTATTATTCGATAACATACAAACTGACCTTGTTGCAGGAGCCATTTCACCTCCAGGAATATATCTCGATGTTTCACTGCAAATACCAATCTTGAATGCTGTTGGACACCAGTCAACTAATTGAATATTACGTCTGGACTTAATGGTTTCAATGGAATGATTCACTTCCCCGGCAACAACATCACCTCTATATAACAAGCAGCTAGCAATATATTTACCAGCGCTTTGATTACATTTCACCATTTGATTAGTAGATTCAAAACATGCGTTTGTGATCTCAGCAACAGTATTTGATTCATGAACAGATTTACTACTAGAAGAAACTGGAGCATAAGAGACCAAAGGAAAATGTATTCTTGGAAATGGAACTAAATTGGTTTGAAATTCATTCAAATCAACATTCAAAGTACCTCCAAATCTCAAAGAAGCAGTAACTGAAGAAATAACTTTGGCAATCATTCTATTCAAATTTTGCAAACTTGGTCTCGATATATCCAAGTTGCGGCGGCACATGTCATAAAGAGCTTCATTATCCAACATAAATGTACAATCAGCATGGTTTAAAGTGGCATTATTTGTGAGAACAGCGTTATAAGGCTCAACAATTGAAGAACCAACTTGAGGTGCTGGATAAACAGCAAATTCAAGCTTAGTCTTTTTGCCAAATTCAGCAGATAATTCTTCCATTAACAAAGATCCAAACCCAGAACCAGTACCCCCACCAAATGAGTGAGACAACATAAAACCTTGTAAACCATCACATTGATCAGCCACTTTTCTTATTCTTTCCAAAGTCTCTTCGATCATTTCTTTACCAATAGTGTTGTGACCTCTTGCAAAGTTGTTGGAGGCATCTTCTACTCCAGAAATCAATGATTCAGGATGAAACAAATCCTTAAACTGTCCTGTTCTCACTTCATCAATAATATTTGGCTCCAAATCAACATAAACAGTTCTAGGAACAAATTTGCCTTTTCTAGTTTCTTGGAAAAAAGTTCCAAAACCACGACCATCTGGAGCTCTCAGTTTGGCGTCCAAAGTTCCATCAGGTTGGATATCATGTTCTAAGCAATATAATTCCCAGCAAGCGTTACCAATTTGGCAACCAGCTTGACCAACGTTAAGACTAACAACTTCTCTCATAAATTTTCGATTTATTTATGTTATTTTGATTAATAATAGATGCAGAAAAACAAGTCTATAATGCAGAAGTTCCAAAATGATATTGTATTTTCTATAAAATAAAATAAAACAACAAATATATAAGGATTTTTTCTTTTGAACAAACAAATAAAACAGCAATAAAAAAGAAGGTTCTCAGTTTAATACTCTCAATAATATTTTATTAAAAATGACTTCTTTTGAACCCTTTTTTTGCAAATTAAATTGATTTAAAAAGCTCTTATTTTTGTTTTGAAAACTGTCTTCCGCATTTGATAGGGTAATCAAGTGATGCTCAGGTGTGTGCGGGGGGCATTTTATTATTATTTTATCTATCCTTTCTGGAGTATTATTTGATTCGTTTATCTTTCTTCATATACACATATATAAGTATATATTACTTTGCTTTTAAGAACAAAAAAAAAAAAAAAAAAAAAAAAAAAAAAAAAAAAAAATCATTCAAAGTAACAGATAAATTACTGATTATATTTGTAGATGAACTTTTGACTGAATTTAAATAACAACGTCCCTTTAGCATTTTCCAACGCGCGCGATGGTGATTTTTTTTTGTTTTTTGTTTTTCTGATTTCTGCTTTTCCATTTGATGGGTATACAATAAGCAATTGAATATATACAATAAAAACGTTCTGTGTGTGAAAAATAAAAAAAACAAAAAAAAAACACTTGCAAAAAAATATGCCCATCAGTCGACGAGAGGAAATAGAAGCTAAAAGAAAAAAGCTTGAAGCTCTTAGGAAGCAAAGACAAGAAAGAGAGTCTCGTGGAAAGATCCAAACTCAAGAGCCGCCATATCTGTCCCCAACCAATACTCGACATGTATCAACACCAACTGCCCCGGAGTTTCCAAGCATAGACAGACAAAATGTCGATAAACTTGTTAATGAACTCCTAATTCATAGATCGCCGGCGCCTCTGCTTGGAGATATCAGTTTTACATCTCAAAGTGAAATTCTTATTGAACATAATGAAGACAACAAGCCTCTCCAATCAGCGTTATATGTTGATGCTCAAGTCCAAACAGAATATCGCAAAGAAACGGACAATACTATCAAGACAACATTAGTAGAAGCTATAATATATGAGAAATCAATAGAAACTTTAGATTTTCAGATACGCAAAGAAGAAGAAGCTGCAGAACATCAACGGCAGCTTGAATTTAAGATCAAATATGAAATAGGAAGTGATTACGAAAAGAAATATAATCAATGGAACTTGAAAAACAAAAAATTACAAGAAGAAATAAATGCTCTTGGTGGACATAAGAATGCTAAAACAAAAAGATTTGTCAATGAATTGGAATCAAGTATAGATGCTGATGAATTTTTGAATTTGGAAACCTTTTCAAATGAGATAGAAAATGAGCAAATCTTGGAAGAGAATTTGGACAATGAAAACAAATTGAAGTTGTTTTTTGATCAATCATTCAAAGTTTTTAATCAAGTCTTGACTGATGATCAAGAGCTCACAAACGAAATTGAAGAAGTGTCTGAAGGACTCAGTAAGTTATCAAATGAAAATGAAACCAAAATTTATTATTCACAAGATTCTGGGATCCAAATAACCCAAAACAGGACTTTCTTTAACACAAATTTTTGTGAGGGGCGCAGTATAAATGATATAGATTGGTCAACAAAACAAGATATTCTTGTTGCAGCATATGCACCAAAAAAATCTATTGGCTCTCCTTTATTTAATAAATTTGACACCAAAATTAGTTCCAAAATTGAAGATGGTGATGATGATGATGACGACGACGAGAATATTTTCAGTGAGGATAATTCCTTAATATTAGTGTGGAATGTTAATAATAAAAATAATTTACCCGAGTATTTTTTCACTGCTCCAACTGAAATTCTTTCAATTGCTTTCAATAAAAATAATTCATATATCATTTATGGAGGAGGTTATAATGGCAGAATTTATACATGGGATTTGAGAGCTGCGCAGAAAACCCCGATTTCATCGACTTCTTCGAATAATGGTAAAAGTTTTACTCATTTGTACCCTATTTTTTCTTTACAACACAAGATCAAATCCAATAATGAAGATGACACAGGTATAATTCTCTCTTCTAGTACGGACGGAACAATATGTACATGGCTACCGTATTCATTACAGAATCCTATCACAACTCCTATACATTTGGTCTCGCCTCCAGGTGTACTATCAAAATATGATGAGTTAGCTCCTTTGGCAGTGGATATTGCTAGTAGCGAATCTAAAAGCGGCTTGTTAGTTGCTTGTGAGGATGGCAGAATTTACAGAGTTGAAAATTGGTCCAGCATGGCTTCTGGGGGAGCTAATGAGAAGTTACATGGTGTGATAGATACCAATAATATTTATCAAGGTCATATTAACGCCCCTGTAACTGGGTTGGTATGTCATCCTAGTGACAACTCTGCTCTTAAAAGATTATTTTTGACTTGTGGTTTTGATTGGAATATAAAATTGTGGAAAAATGTACGGACGGGGAATAACCTGAGTTTAAACCAATCTATCAACATTCCTAAGTTGAGAAAGTCAAAATGGATGATGGAAAGTGAGGACACTCTTGAAACTACCGATATAGTGGAAACAATCTCACCGGTATTGGAGATAAACCGAGACGATGTTGTAATGGATGTGAAATGGAGACCAACTTCAGCTAGTCAGTTTGTATCTGTGGGAGGTAATGGTAAGCTTGAATACTGGGATCTATTAAGGGATACTGTTCTGCCTATTATTGAAGCAAGACCCCATTGTAAAGAAAAGTCAGTCAAGGCGTTGACTAAAGTAGCTTTCAATGAGAATGGAAATCTTGTGGCTACTGCGGGACTTGACGGTTATTTGACTATCTTTGCTATAGACGATAATGATGACAAAGATACCAATTTTGAAAACAAAATGATTCAAATGTTTTTCCAAAGCAGTTAGTTTTGTTTTTAATATATGTTTCTCATTAATGCTTTCATCTAACTACTGTAGTCTCTTTTCTTATATGCGCTTATTTTGGCCTGAATGATTTCAAATTGACAAACCTCTCAAGATCTTGAAACTGTAATATTCAACTTCAAACTTCTATAACCTCATTCACAATCTATATGTTGACATGTGAAATCTGGGAGAGACTTTGCTGAAGAAAGGAATATTTCTTGAAATAGGGAATGGTGAATCAATAGGAAAAAAAATTACCAATAGAAACTTATTACTCACAAAAACTTCACAATGTAAAAAATAAGTTCTAATTAAATCGCACAAATAAAACTCATAAACGAAAACATCGAAGAAATATTAGGGAAATTACAGAAAAAAAAAAAAAAAAAAAAAGGGAGGGGTTGGGTGAAATAACTGAAAAGATGATATCACAAGTGTTTTACAGCATTAGAGGAAAGATAAGAAAAAGATACAGAAGAACAAAAAATAATTGAAGAATAGCAAGAAAAAAATAAATATTTAACTAAGCTTAGATTAAAGCAATGACACCAACAAATACAGCAAGAGCGCTACCAAAGAAAGAACCAGAAGAGAGAACATCAGCGGCGCCTAATGAAGTGATAGCAATGGGAGATGAAGCAGAGCCAGCGGTGGTGCCATTAGTGAAAGAACTAGAACTTGAGGAGTTGCCGTATGGAGCAGTTGTGGAGTTGTAGCTTGCAGAACGAGTAGCATGATATGAATAAGTAGAAGATGCAGAGCTAGAAACAACTACAGCAGAGGAGGTAGCTTCAGCATCAGTGGTAGCGGCATCAGTGGTAGAAGCTTCAGTAGTGGCAGCAGCTTCAGTAGTGGCAGCAGCTTCAGTGGTAGAAGGTTCAGTAGAAGAAGAAGTAGCGGCACTAGAAGAGGAAGAGGTGGAGGAGACAAGACATGAAGTACCAGTTGGGAGTGTTGGCTCACCACAAGATCCTAATGGAGCTTCCAAGTATGGTGAGTAGTATTCCCATAAACACCAACCACAGTCCAAACATCCAGACAAGTTTTCTGCGAAGTCCCCAGTAGAACAATAACAGTCAGTATTGTAACCACCGTCAGTACTACAACTTTCAGCGGCCAAGATCATAGTACCACATAAAGCGTGACAATCGTAAGAAGCACCATCTCTTTTTTCAACAGCAAAAACAGAATCCAAAAGACTATTTGGCATATTCATATCTTGAGCCAAAGAAAGCAAATCTTTGCCTGGAGTGGCAATGGCATTGGCTTTAATAGCAATAGCAGTGAGAGCAAGGGCAACTTTGTTGAAAAACATTTTTTGTTGAATATTATGGCTTGCTATATTATTTTGTTCAGAAGTGAATAGTTGAATAGAAACTAGAAAAATACACTTAAATTAGAGAAAATTATGAGGTTTTATATTTTTGTTTATTTGTCATTGAGAGCAGTGAGCTGCTTAACTGCAGAGAAATCCGCTATGAAAAATGATTTTTGAAATGCCTAGTCAAAGCTATTGATGATCTTTTTTTGATAGACTTTAAAAGATACTATTGTTTAATAATGGGGTGCAATTATAATATTGCCGAGAATTCCATTTATGAAAACAAAAAGAAACAGAGGTTTATAAAACCGAAGAAGTTCTCGGTGTATGTTTTAACTCTTGCATTGAAGATGCTTTGAATATAATTTAAGTAAAAATATGATGGAAAAGATAACGTCCGTCGCTACCTTTCTGCATTGTATTTAACCATACATTGCGTTAGACATTTTATTAGCGTTCAAATAAAAACAACATAAGCGCACATGAAAAATTTCAAGTTCATGAAGTCTTGGTTCTTGAAGAATTTTTTTTTTTTTTTTTTCTTTTTTTTCTTTTCTTCATTTTTGTAGAAAAACTTTTTTTCTTTACACATTTGTAAGTAAATAATAAATTCTCATGTATGTCTACGTTACTTTAATTGTAACCCCACCCCATATTTTTGGGTATACTTATAACCAGTTTGAAACCATTTAGAGTCAAAAGTAATAGTGATTCAAGCAGAAAAAGAGGATATCTAAATAATCAAGTACTGAATATTTTGATTTTCTCATTTTTTTTTTTTTTTTTTTTCTTTTCTTGATCTTTAAAAGAAAACTACTTCTATTTTGAGCTCAATATAAAATTGTAGTTAATCTTTTTTTTAAGAAAATGATCATCTCTACTTTCATTCAAAATTGTTATTAATTTGTCAGTCAAGAAGGTAATGTAGGAGAAGTTCATAAACAGATGAGTAAATTTAACTATTTTATTCTATTTACAATTACAAACTTAATTTTATTTTATTTTTTTTTTTTTTTTTTTTTTTTTTTCAATTAGGCTGCATGTCTTATGCTATGTTTTTTTTCCCAATCAATATCTGATGATCTACTAGTTCTGATAAATAAAGTTTGTATATTTTCCTTTAAAATATATCAATAGATTCGTTTTTAGAGAGAACGCAAATGGTGTAGTAGGATAGCCATTTGATGCTTTTCTTATTTTTTTTTCTTTTTTTTTATCAAAAGTTAAGGCTCAAATTTTTTTCAAAGGTTACTATTATTGCTCCAACATTTACAAGTAGCCAATGAAATTTCCCTGTAAAATAGTCAAGTGGTTTCGGCAATAATTATTTATTATGCTTGGAATCCTTTAATTTGGTAACTTTTCAATTTCGGTCCCCAACTCTTTTTTTTTTTTTTTTTTTCATTGTTTGTTTTTATGCAAATGATTCAACTCAAAAATTTCTAATAATTTTTACTTTATCTCCTCGCTTTTTTAAAAATTTGGATCATGAAAACAGAAAGTTAGTAGTTGTGTAAGAAAATTATAAAAAAGTTTTACTGTTTCGTCACCCAATTGTCTTGACCTATAAAACCAGGCAAAAAAAAACATGACGAATAGCTTCTTTACTGAAATTGTTAATAGAACGTGTAAAACATAAAAAGCTAAGGTTAAAAAAGAATATTTGAGAGAAATAAAAATAGAATAAATTATATGAGAAGGCGTAGTACTAGAAGCAAGAGCAGTAGATGAGGTGATTTCAGAGGTGGTAGTGTTCTGAAAAGATTCAGTATTGGAAGCAGACGAAGCATTTACAATTTTCAAGAAAGTAGAACAGCTAAAACTAATAATAAGGGCATAAAACTAAGGGAAGCAACAGCACTGGAAAAATCTTTTATACTAGAGCCGATGATAGAGGAAGTTAAATAAGAGTTGGTCCGAAGAGAAAGAAACAACAGAGTCAGAAGTTTGGATGACAGTAGAAAATTTTTCAGTGGATATAATGAATGGGATATCATCAGATAAGCTATTTGAATAAACAGAAGCTGTAGAAGTGCTTGAATGAATAATATAAGATAGAGCATCAGAAATAACTGTCAGACGACGACACAAATATTATAGAAAAAACAATTACTTTTATAGAAGGTGAAAACAAAATTTCCAAGGATAAAAAGATAAATATAAATTTGCAGCTACAAGGCTTTAAAATTGAAAAAAAAAAAAAAAAAAAAAAAAATACTGATAACTCAAACCAAGTTTAAGAGAATTTTTTTTTTTTTTTTTTTTTTTTTTAGCACTTGCAACAGTCGGACATCTTCTCAGACTAATTCAACTATCTTTTTCAAAGTCTTTTTCGTATATGCATTTCATTCTCAAGATAATCCTTTAAAAACCCGATTACCTAATATCTATATCTGAAATTAGAAAATCTAGCATGCTCTTAAAATAATTATTATTGGCGAATTTCTTACTAATTGTTTTGGAACTTTTTAAAATCGTAAATATATTTTTTTTCAACTATAGTTAATTAATATTTTAAACAAATGAAAAAGATAATGAAGAAATTAAAAAGACTGAAGAGGAGAAAATATAATCTTTTCAAGCGAATTGAAAGAATTTGATGATTTAAATAAATCAAACTTAGATCAAAGCAAGAACACCAGCAACTAAGGCAGCAGCGCTACCCAAGAATGGACCGGAGGCGACAATGTCAGCGGCACCGGTGAAAGATGAGACAGCGGCTGAAGAAGAAGCAGAACTGGAAGAAGATTGTTCAGTAACCGCCGTTTGATCAGCAGAGGTAGTTTCGGCAGCTTCAGAGGTAGAGGTAGCAGCTTCAGAAGTAGAGGTGGATTCTTCAGAAGTAGAGGTGGATTCTTCAGTAGAAGAAGCGACTTCAGTAGTGGTATCAGCTTCAGTAGAAGAAGTAGCAGCACTAGAAGAGGAAGAGGTGGAGGAGACAAGACATGAAGTACCAGTTGGGAGTGTTGGCTCACCACAAGATCCTAATGGAGCTTCCAAGTATGGTGAGTAGTATTCCCATAAACACCAGCCACAGTCCAAACATCCAGACAAGTTTTCTGCGAAGTCCCCAGTAGAACAATAACAGTCAGTATTGTAACCACCGTCAGTACTACAACTTTCAGCGGCCAAGATCATAGTACCACATAAAGCGTGACAATCGTAAGAAGCACCATCTCTTTTTTCAACAGCAAAAACAGAATCCAAAAGACTATTTGGCATATTCATATCTTGAGCCAAAGAAAGCAAATCTTTGTCTGGAGTAGCAATGGCATTGGCTTTAATAGCAATAGCAGCAAGAGCAAAGGCAACTTTGGTAGAGAACATTATTAATTATTAGTTTTTGTATTAGATGAAAAAGCGAGCGAAATCTGAGTTGAATAGAATGTATTTTTAATATTTATAACAGTTTATTTGAACAATTGCCAATTATAATCGAGGGACTAATGACTTTATATATTCAGCAATTTTATGCTGCATAATTAAAACCAAACGATGAACAAAAAAATGAAAAATAAAAAAAAGAAACAAAAACAAAAAACAAAAAAAAAAATAGCATGACTACCTTAAAAAACAATTGTATTCTTTTTTAAAGACCAATTTCGGTATGCGCTGCCAACCCTGCTCTACAATAGTCTAATGGTGGGCGGGGGGTATGAGAAGTTGTAACTTGGAGCTCTTTTTGAACTTGCGTACATGTACTGACAACTATGTACAGATACATACATATTTCAAACACCGTTCTTTTTCCCAAAAAAGTCGAAAAAGGTTGAGCAGGAAATGCATGCATATACTGAAATTTGCATCCATGCAGCTAGATTTTTTAGATATGATTGAATAGATATGATGGAAAAGATAACTACATATTTTCCGAAATAGCAACTAAAAAAAGTACAAAAATCTTTTCGCACCCCATATATTTGTTGCTCATGTATTCATCTTGCGCAAGTAAATAAACCACGCATACAGATGCCAACTAAACTAATAGAGAAAAATAATAGAAATTGGCGCATACATTCAATTGATGATATGATGGATAGTATCAAATATTATCCAAATTAATTAGTAGCTTCAAAATGTTAGTAAACAAGAATAAATAAATTGGTGACTATAGTACGCACGTTTGTAAAAATCTGGGTATCTATGGTGAAGTAGAGCGTAAGGCGGAAAGAGCTTGTGTTGTTTTCAGTTATTCACACATGCTGATACTTTTATAATTAAAAATTAAAAAACTCACAGAAAAAAATTTGTCAAATTAAATTAAAATTTCCGAAGTTCTTTGATATTTTTATTTTCAAAGCATGTGGCGTTTTATGAGAGAAAAAAAAAAAAAGAAAAGAAAAGAAACTGCTGCAATAACAAGGTATTACTAATATCTTAAATACTGAGTTCGTGGATTTCTATTTTAACCCACCTTTATTGTTCAAGGCTCTTTTAGGAGTAATAATAACTTTAACAAAATTCAAAAGCAATTTCAAGACTACTTTGTAGATCAATTTTTATGGGGTCGAAGAGTCCGAGCCAATGTTTTGAAAAAAAATTAATGTGTCTTTGGATAGATCACCGAACTCGCTCCAAAAATTAGAGAATGAATAATGAAATAAATTGATACTAAGAGCCTATTACATCAAATGGTTCAATATGTTTAAGGACTTGAATTTTGTAAGGTTTGAGACTAAGGGTTTTAACACTCGAATCCTTTTTTTTTATGTATCAAATAAGATATTTTTAAGTAAATATAATAAAATTGCAATCATATACAAGTTTGAAATCAAAAAAAAAAACAAAAAAAAAAACTGGGATATAAAATCAAAAAATGTAGTTTAATATAAAAAATAAACAAAAAATTTGTTACAATATTAAGTGAAAGGTGAAGTGAAAAAAAAAAAAAATGAAAAATAAAAAAAGGTTGAGCAAAATGAAGAAAAAAATCAAAGCGTGAACCAATATTGATGTAAAACGTTATTTTGATAGCCAGAAAGGTTTTTGTTTGTAATAAATTTGTAATTATAATCAGAAGCTTTCAGTGAAGCAATATATTTCAGGTGAGCTCTTAACTCTTCTGTTTCTTTGACACTCATGTTTAATTAAATTGGCGATTTCTCCGGGACCACTGCCACAAACTGCAAGAGAATTGGATGTTGGAGAATCAGAGTTTGTGATTATATCATTTGTTGCAGTAGAAATATAATGTTTCACATCAATTCTTTGATATTGAAATTCTACTAAACCACTTTTTGAAATGAATTGAGCATAATCAATAGCTTTCTGGGATTTATCAATCACAATTGTTGAACCAGCGGAGTCAACAACCATTTCAATTTTCTTTTCCTTGTTGGCAGATTCAGAACTTGAGCTATTAAAAGAAAGATTCTTTTCATTTTCATCAGTTTCAGCAAGAATATGGGTTTTGTTTGAAGTAATAGAACTTGAACCTTGGCCTGTAATATGTATTGTAAGTTTCATTTTTTCGGTCTCCAAGAAAGGAATCATTTGATCAATAAGATGCTTGTACCATATTATATTAGCTTCGCTTCTTATAGACCAAACAATTTCAATTTTTTGGTTGAGCGATCTATAGCCATAATCTTGAATGGAATCTCTTCTTTGAATTTCTAATATCAAATCTAAGCAGATTGGGAAAGCAACAGATCCACAACTACCTGCTGTTATGAACAAAACGGAATCAAAAGTAATTAATTTGTGGAAGTTTGCACCAAATGGTCCATGTACAGCTGCTTTGAAAGTAATAGCATCAGGTTCAAATTCATTGTAAGGTTTTTCGGAAGAAGACGGAAGAGACTTCAGTAATTCTTTTTTTATATAATTAACAATAGGAGTGAAAACAAAGGCTATTTTTTCTTTTACGAGAAGTTTCAAGCTTTTAGCTCCGCTAGAATCTTTTTCTATTGAATCTTCTAATTTGAGGGCCTTATTAATTAATCTTTTTGTGAATCCCTTTTTTTTTCTGATTAAAAATTTCATTTCCCCAGAGGCTGGTAAAGAGCAAATCGTGAATGGATGCCATTGTCCCCTACCAAATTCATTTATATTAAGCATAACGTATTGACCGGCTTTCCAAGTACAAAATTGTGGCGCGAAATATGACCACCAAGTTTCTTCGACTCGTTTTGTTGTGACCTTCACTGGTACAGTGAGTAAAACTGTATCTTCATCAAACGCTTCACATTTAGATACCATTTTAGAAGGTGACTTGTATTTCTGGATAATTCCCAAGATTGTACTAATTACTCTGTCAATAACCAACAAATGTACAGAAATAATTACTCCTGCTCTACTCGATGGATTGTGGAAAATCAAAAATAACATCATCAATCCAGAAAATACTCTATGTTGAATCAAAAACACTTCAAAAGAGATTTTTCTAATGAATTTAAAAGAACCCCAAGTCAACATGGAGCAAGAAGCATAAGCGATCATTCCAAAATATTGAGGAGGAATGTAAATCATGACGGTAATTCCCATATTAAGCCAGTAAGTTGCACAAAGGTAAAGATGGATAGTGGCCAATAACCAACAAGTTCTTCCAACCCAAACATGAAATCTCACCAATCGTTCAGTATGTATACCAGAAAGGGCAGCCAAAAAATCATTTTTCACCAAAAATAAAAATAAAGAAGTTGTTTGGCCAACCGCCAATTTCCCTAATCTTTTACCAATAACATAGCTTCTTGGAATATAATTGATATCCTTTGTTTGTACAAAAGAAAAAATTGCCAACATCAAAAAATAAATCCAGTAAGAAAAATGTAATGACGGTTGGATATAAATGTGTTTTATATTCTTTCTCCATGGTGTTGGAATAGCAATAGACGAGTTTAAAAAGTTGATGAATTTGAGAAATTTTAAGTATTTTTTATTGGGAAGCCCGCTCTTGTCTCTTCTTGATGTTAAAAAATATGGTATCCAATGAACCAAAAGTCCATGAATTGCTAAAACTATGAAAGGAATTCCAAAACTCAACCATTCAAATTTATTATTTCTGGCTTTTTCGATGAAATACTGTTCGGAATAGCGAAGAGTCATTGTGAAGTATATTGATAGCTAGTTTTTCATTACTTATTTAGATATATATATCTCACTTTGTGGTGAGGCTCAAGGATTAAGAATTTTTCTTCGAATTTGTGATATTCTTGATAGTTAACGTTCGTATAATATATACTCTTAGCCTGATGGGATCCAACGGAGTGGGAAATGAGAAAAAAAATAAATAAATAAAGGTTGTTGTTTAATCGGTGATTGTGAATTGTATAAAGCTTGGTTTTTTTTTGAAAAAATTTTTTTTTTTTTTTCCGTCTGCACATAAATAAACGATTTGCATCAAGTATGTTGACGCTAATCAGCGCAATAGGGTTTTGCATAGAGTTGCATTGCATAGAACTGCTTATTTGTGACCAAATGCCGAAATATATGTAACTAATATTGGGTGCAAATAAAATTGAATTTTATTAAAAAAAAAATAATAAAAAATGTTATTTTTGGTTTTTAAGATAAATAGGAGTAAAAGAAGAAGAAAAAGAAGAAAAAGAGAATATTTCAGGTCTTTTTTTCTACTTTTTTTGCTTGTTTAACTTTCATCGTTCTTTTATGATAATAGCATCTAATAAATATACAGATACATGTTTTCACCGGTCAGCATACTAGCATAAAAAGGTGAAAAAAAAAAAAAAAAAAAATTATATTCACAATGTTGCAAATTTTTTACAAAATAGACACACCCCATTCCCTGTAATTATGTGTAATTAAATCTTATTTATTTATAATCTTTGTTGGAGTGCATTACTTTAATACAACAATAAAAAATTTTCAATTAAAAATTAAAGAATTATAATAGGAAAGATATAGTGATGCAATTACAGTTGTAAATATACTTTCTTGTCACCCCCTCTCTAAGTAACTAATGGTTTAACTGTGCATAATATTTGCTACATTTCGCACGGAACACTATCCAGATGATGATTATACAGCTTGATAATATACCTCTAAATTATATATCTTTCATATATCGCACAAGTTTGAGCTAATTGATCTTTTTTTTTTTTCCTTTTTTTTTTTTTTTTCATCTCTCTATTCTCTTCTTTGAAATTTTCGTATTTCCTCTATTATTTTTTTTAAAGAAAATAAAATAACTCGATTTGTCATCATTTCTTGATTCTTTTATAATAGATTTTTAATTTTTCATTTAAATCAATATCATCTGTTCCAATAAAATTAATATATCCAAACATGATTGCTTTTTTCATTGCCGCCTTATTCCTCACAATTGTCAGAGCTGCTAATTGGTCAACTTATCCACAAGTTTCACAAACTGCTTCCATCAATGGGTTTGCTGATCCTATCTATTCTAAATTGCCAGAATGTGCTAGAGACTGTGTCAAATTCGATGTCGACAACACCCCATGTCCATATTGGGACACTGGTTGTTTCTGTGTCATGCCTCAGTGGTCCGGTGAAGTTGCTGAATGTTTCGCTTCAAACTGTACCGGTAGTGATGTCCTCTCTGCTTATTCGTTGGCCACCTCTTTGTGTAACTCTGTTGGTGCCAAAACTTGGATGATTCCAGCCTCTGCTTCCACTGGCCTCTTGAAAGCTGAGGGTACCGCTACTTTTGCTACTACTGCCGCCGAATCTTCTACAGCTTCGTCATTATCTACAGTCTATTCCAGCTCTAACTCTACTGTTTCCAGCTCAGTTGCCTCTTCTACTGCAGCAGCTTCTTCTTCTGCTTCCTCAAGCAACAGCACCAGTGCTACCAGCTCCGAAAATAACGCCACCATTGCTTCTACAGGCTTGTTGGGCGCAGTCATGCTTCTTCTTTTTACATTGATGTGAGAATCATCTAAATAAAAATTATTTCTACTTTGTGTTATTTTGTTAACATACATATATATTCTCTAATGAACTTAATAATAATAATAAAAATAATAATAATAATAATGTAATGTCTTATCTTTTTCCATTGAGCGACTCTTTGATTACCTTTAATTTTTTTTTTTTTTTTTTTTTTTTTTTTTGATAAATGGTATATTTCGAAATATCAACAATTTTCTAATTCATTGTCAGCCAAAATTTCGCTCAATTTTTCTCGTAATTCATTTAATTCAGTATCCTTTAACTCTTCAATTTCAACTCTCAAAAATCTTTTGGCAACATTTCTCGCTAAATTTATTTGTTTCTCTTCTTCACTACTTAATTTACTGAACTGTTCTCGTAAGTTTTGTCCTCTTTCAATTTTAGTTAAAAACTTTTCAGCATTATTAATTATAGAGGATTTAATGCCGCAACGCCTAGCGCAATATATTCCAAAACTTTCCTTTGCAAGACCTTCCTTTAATTGATACAAATAAGTAATTTTTCTTCCCATGGATTCATCATTTGCATCAATTGAAAAAAAAACACTCATATGATAATGATGTAATCCTTTAGACTCGACCAAAAGTTCCCTATTATCAAATAACTCTTTAAAATGAGTGGCTGCAATAATGCGTGGACAACCATTAAGATTTCGGAAATATTCTATTATTGCTCCAAATAAAGCTGGACCATCATAAACATCTGTACCTTTCCCAAATTCATCGATAATAACAAGGGACTTTTCACTCACAAGTCTCAAACATTTTGACATTTGATTAGAATCAATCATAAATGTGCTTAGTGCCTTCGATATACTTTCTCTAGACATTAATCTTGTTAATATCTTTTCCACCATTCCAATCTTTGCGCTTTTTGCAGGAACGTATGAGCCAATTTGAGAAAGAATCACAATCAATGCAACTTGCGTAATATACACCGATTTACCTGAAAAATTCGCCCCTGTCAATAAAACAATTCTTTCACTATCATTTTGCCAAAACTCTTTATTTGTCGTATTTGTATTTAAAACAAAATTGTTTGGTACAAATAGCGAATTGACATCAACAACGGTTTCATATAATGGATGTCTACCTTCTTCGATTTCAAGATCCAAGCCTGAAGTCATTTCAGGCTTACAATAGTTTCTATTGATTGCAGCTTCAGCTAAGCTTAAAAAACAATCTAATTCGGCAAACAATCTCCCTGATATCAAAAATGGGTCTTCATTTTTAGATATTTCTTGTTGCAAATCATGCAAAATCTCGATTTCTAAATCACATATCATATTATATATATCACCATAAATATCATCCATCTGTAACGCCTTCAGATTTTTGAAGAAAATAGTGGTAGCTGTACTGAAAACTTCTTCCCAGTTTCTTGTATATTTCAATTCTTCATTAATTGTATCAAGCTCCAAACTGTTTCCGTTTTCGTCAACAATGTTTAACAATATTAAGTATCCTAATTGTGGTATATATGCTGCATTAATATTTTTCTGTACTTCAATAGGTAATCCTTCACATACTTCAGAAGCTGCTTGATTGAGAATTTCATCCATTCTATTATATATAACTCTGCAATCATCAAGTTTTGAATCAATTCCGTCATATATGATGATTTTGTTTTCGAAAATTGACTGATCAAAGTTTATTATAGTTTCCAAACTTTCAAAAGTTGTTTTAAAATCTTCAATTTTGCAGCCATCTAATATTTTTTCAATAATTTTTATGTTTCTATTTTTTTTTCTCATTTTTTCATGTAATAGTGCTATTGAATTTAAAATATTATCGGCTTTTTTCATATATGATCTGAAATATTTCCATTGAGATAGACACATCTTGTTGTTATTTAAAACAGTCAATAGCTGGAAAATATTCGGTAGACCTTTAATGGATAAATTTAAATCATTGATGACATCTACATTTTCAGAATCAATTAGAAATTCAATAGTATCATGTCTTTCCTTGATTTCTTGTAAATCGTACAAAGGTTGAATTACCCAATTTCTCAACAATTTGCTTCCTAAACTTGATCCAGTATAATTCAACAAATCAAAAACAGATTTCTTTGATTTTGTATTTTTGACGCTCGCTGAGAGCTGGTTATTTGGGTTAGCAACTACTTGTAGCGCATACAAAGAATCTTGGTCGATGAACATGTGCTTTTTCAAGTTTATGACATTGATGACTTGGATATGAAGCACAGAATCGGAAGTTATAGAGAGATAATTTTCACAATATTTTATTAAACAATTGAATGCGCCAAACTTAGGTCAAATGTTAGTATATTTTTCCACGACATATAAGTGACTCTTAAATTAGTTTGGTTTTCGTCCTTACAACAACTCTTAATTCGGGAGATGTTAAATTCATTATTGCAGAACAAGTATTGTAATTCAGACTTTTAAACCCATTGATAAACCCGCTTGCATCTGAATTAGAGAGAAAATCTTTACTTGGCTGAACATGCACTTTAAAATCCAACTTTTCATTATCTTTAAACTTTGCTTCAGTTTCATTCACAAATTCATATAAATAGGAAACAGATAATATGATATCAGGTTTACATTGTAAAATTAACGCGTTCAAGACATTCAAAATTATGTCCCCGGCAATAGATGTTTGTTCATTCAAACTTCCAACTTCAAAATCTTCTAAAATAGACAACTTTGATTCTTCATATTCATAAAAAACTGCTCCAATTCTTTGATGACGATAATTCAATACCAAAATGGTATCATTGACTGTAGTTAAGTCCTGATACGGATTCAAGTTAGAAAGATTAGCGCCATCATCAAAATTGTGAACCACATCAATGGAAGTATTTACAGTGTCATTATTATTATCATTACAATGCCGACTATTATTGCTATTATCAATAGAATTATTGGTGTTATTATTACTATTGTTGTTGTGATTACTATTGTTTGTTCGAGAACTTTGATCCATGTTCGGCGCTATTTTCGTACCGTGATCGATGGCGCTATTCAATGTAGGAATCATAAAGTCTTCCAATATTTCACCATCAATATATTCCTCTTCTATTTCATCGTATTCATCGTCTTGAGCTGCTTCATTTTCATTTGTAACTTCAAAATAAAAATCATTATCATATGAGGAGGTGTTGTTGGAAGTTCCATTTTTTTTCAAAAATCTAGCCAACAACGACGAGTCAGAGATTTGTTTATAATTTTCAACCATTTCACTGTTTCTTTGTGAGCAGGCGCCCCTAACAAAATTTGAAAAATAAACAGAATTGGAGAAGTGAAAAGAATGGAATAAGTTCTTCAAAATAGTCCTTAAAATAAAATAAAATAGTATACATATACATAAATAACAAGCTACTCTTTTTTCTCTTTTTTTGAAGAAAAAAAAGAGTAGCTTGTTATGCATGTGCATGTTGGCAAATGGCATCTTATAATAATACGCGAATAGAGAAAAAACATGAATATAAAACAACAACAACATCGATCAAATATAACACATAAAATAGAGCGTTAATATTAACAACTAGTACATGTCACACTATATAATCAAATTCAAAATCCACCCGTTAAATTCATTTCCATACTTTCTTACCTTGACAAATTTTTTCCCAATCAAAGCTTCGCTAACATCTCCATCTTCGCCTTTCTGGTTATCTAGGATGACTATTCTTCCATCAATACATATTCTTCTTTGTCTAATGGATTCATCATCCACGGTGATAACAAGCTCCTGTTCTTTGTTTTCAAACACCGGAATATAATTAAGATTCTGGTCATCAATATGAGAGGAGTTATGATATACTTTTGTTAAAATGTCTAGAACAAATTTGTTGTCTCTGGTGAAATCGGGTTTGCTATCCAGTAAGGGTTTTATACCATTGAATGGATCTTCTTTAATATTATCATAATCATTGGGTGTTTTATTGCTTTGTTTTTGACTTTGTTGCCAAGGGATATCAACCACCCAAGATTTTTGTTCCAAGAAATTACTTTTTGGAGAAATCACAAACCCTGGTTCTAAAGAACTAACTAATGCAAGAAGAACGTAAGCATGTTGTTTTTTCTTATTGATTTCTCCATCATTGATTAATTTTCCATTTTGGAACCTTGATACTTCTCCGTGATAACTTTGCAATATATGGTTGAGGTTTTCTAATGCAGCAATTTTGAATCTTTCGTTTCCCAATTTACGTAACTCGGCTGTATCTGAATCACTAACGATTGCTGCATGTAGACCCCAAGACAAAACAACAAAGAACTTTAAACTTTTGACATATTCTTTTGTTGGACCTTGATCATCATCATCTTTGTAAACATAAGAACCTGCGGAAAATTTTGCCTCATAAAGTGGGAATGGTTTCACTTTTGAAATGTTACTTGCTGTTAATGATGATACAGTCCTTGTTTCCCTTGGTATTTTCTGATCTTGTGAGAATATTTTAAGAATAGCTTCAAGAGATGATTTGAACCCCAATTCCAAACATAGAGCATTGCCGGTGCCCAATGGGACAATTCCAAAGTTTATTTTCTGTTTAGCAGAAGAAGATATAAACGGCAATGAATTGACAAATTCATGTATTGATGTATCACCGGATAGTAAAATTATTGTGATTTCTTTTGATGCGATATCTTCTTGAATTAATGATTCTGCAAATTCTGCCATGGAAGTTTTTGACACGGATTCCCAATATTTATGTTTGGACTTTAATCCAATTACATCGAGTATTGGCAATATAACATCTTGATATAATTTAAGGCCTCTCCGAGATTTTTTCAAACTCTCATTGGTATTATCATTGGTTGTTTGAGGGACGTCTCCTGTGCCAGCTTTTATTGAATCAATAACTATAACTTGTGATTTGTGAGGATCAAGATATGAGGCAAGTTTGGGCTTTGATAAAACAAAAGTATTATCTGGTGAAGCTTTTGAATTGTCATTAGGAGAGCCAGTTATATGATATTCTGCTTTTATCTGAGAAACATCTTTAGAGTAAGAATATATATGCTGATAGCAGAAATCATTGTCTTCTATGTACAACTGATAAGTCGTATCTCGAGAAGACATTGGTGGTAGTAGATCTTTGGTAAAACAAAAAAAAAAATAAAAATAAAAATAAAAAAAAAAAGAGAAAAAGAACAGATAGATATATTTAAGATATTTGAGATGAACTTAAAAAAAAAAAAATTCAATCAGTCAAGAGAAAAAAAAGTAGAACTGAAGCTTTGCCACCCAATATATAATATTTAGTGTATTTATAGGCATGGCTAAATGTCAAACATAAATTGATTTCTTCACATAATCAATACAATAAGGCGTATCCGCAATCATTACCCGGGATAATTTTGAGGGCCGATTGACAGTGATTTACTAAAGGCAAACTCTTTTTTTTTCTCGACAGCAGATCTGCTTTTTGTGGAACTGCAGAAAAAAAACTCAGACAAGGAAAAAATTAATATTCATTAAATTCATTAAATTTGATGATTAGAAATTTGAACAAAAATTAGCTTTAATTAAAGCAATGATCATTTGAATGAACTTTTTACGATTTTTTATGAGTAATTACAGAAGAAGTTATAAGGTTCCTATTCCTGGACCTAAAGATAATAATAATAACAACAACAACAATAATAATAATGGGTTAAGTGATATTTTCCAAGGTCTCAAGATCCATGATGATGATACAGCCCTAGTTAATGCATCAGCAGAGACAGTAAGATCAGCAAAACAAGGAAAGTTAATTGGGAGTGAGATAAAAACAAAAGAAATAAAGATTGATGTGGAAGGCAACAATGAAAACAAATTGCAAGATAAGATCAAGCAAAATCATATCATTCCCATCGCTGGAAACAAAAATTATCAAAGAAAAACAGATGGTGGTGTACCAATAAAAATAAAAGAGAATAATTATTATAAGGACAACAACAATCATAATTATAAAAAGAATAAGATAGTGCAGACAGAATTTAAAAGTAATGATGTTAGATTTCAACCCAAAGATAAACAAGGAGATAATAAGCAAGTTAGACAACACAGAATAACAACATTGCGCAAAAAACCTCAAAAGGAATATTATAAAAAAGAAGTCGATCAAAGCAGTTGGAAGACAGAAAAATCTATAATAGTTCCAGATGAGGATTGTACGACAATTTTCAAACTTGCATTACCGGTTTTAGGTGATGAATCAACAACAAGTAATAGTAGTGACTCTTGTTCAATTAAACTTGATAGAACTGCCCTTACTTATTATTCAAGTGATGAAAATGCAACAAGACATTATAAATCATCCAATTCTTTGAGATGTTTAAAAGTTCCATATACATTCACAGACCGACGTAATAATGATAGATTTAAATATAATTTATTTCGTGGATGGCAAGACTTCAAGCCTTATGTATATCAAAGAAGTGTACCACGATTATCAAACACTTTGGAAATGTTCAAGAAATATCTTGAAGAACAGAAACTGATTGATAAAAATGATGATAAAATTAAATCAATGTTATGTCTGGTGGATTTTTTATCACATAAAGGTATAATTGTGAAATTGATGTCATTGAGTGATCCCAACATAGCCAAGGATAAAGTGGATTTAGATCTTAATATTGCAGTTGTGGGTAATCAAATTTTGTTATCGAATAATAATTATCGTGAAATAAATGGGTTTTTAGATTTAAAGAATAGTTTTTTGGGGCATAAGTTTGAGAAAGTTGTGACTACTGAAGTTGATATTAATAATAATAATAATGGATTGAAAAAAAATGGGGGACAAAATTCTCCTAAAAGTGATTACGAAACATTTAAAGTTATGGTGCAGGTTGATTTGAAAGAAAGAAATAAGAAGACGGAAAAAATAATAAATAAAGATGATGAAAATAATAAAGGAGGAGATGAGCTCAATAAAATAGAAAATAGTGACAAAGTAGAAGAAAATCCGAATAATAAAGATCTTTCAATTATGTTAATATCGGAAATGGATTGTATAGTTGATGATAGCAAACCTTTACTTTCATTATCCAATTATTGTGAATTAAAGACACATAGAACTCTTCTGATGCATACATTAAATAAAAAGTTATTTAAAAGTTATCTTCAAGCAAATCTTACAGGGATGGGGTCAGTACTTGTTGGGTTTCGTAATGATTCAGGCTGGCTAGAAAATGTACATCAATATCCAATAAATGAAATTCCAGCATTGATTAAAACCGAAGGATATGATACGAAAAAAGCTGAAGAATGGTTACTGAGATGTCTAAATTGGATTAAAAACAATATTAAAGAAAATGAAAATCATGACAAACTGGTGTGGAAATTGAATTATAATAAGAAGGATAAAGAATTGATTATGAGAAGAATTGATGATAAGAAGTATGTTGATGTGATCAAGAAATACATATATCCAGAAAGCTATTCTAGCTGGGTACAAGATAATGTTTGATTGTTATTGAATTTTTAATTATGGGAATCTATTCTAGGTGTTTTAATTTGTGTATTCTATCTTTTTGGTTGTTGCCTTTCTTTTTTTTTTTTTTTTTTCTTCTCTTTCGAAAGAGTTGATCTTGTGAGATTGCTTTTTGTCTACGATCTTTAAAGTGTGCTCGGTGCATACTACCGGACATATGGGGCAGATCTCATCACATCCCAACTTTTTTTTTTTTTAATGTTTTAGTTTTATTTTAGTTTAAGGAGTATGTTGTTTTGAGGTGAAAAAAAAAAAGAAAAAAGAAAAAAGAAAAACTTCTGTAAACAGGATTAAATATTGACAAGATAAGTGTGTGTGTCTCAAAAAAACAGGTTTTTTTTTTAAAAAAATTTCTAGGAGGAGATGTGTGTTTATAGAGAAAGATGGAACTAATGAAAGCTATGTAAAATTCATTATTTATATAGATATATATGTACATTTTAGCAGTTTATAGAAGTCTAAATGTGAGATGTATATACACGTATATATTGAATTGATGGAATTGAACTAAGATTTCATGGTAATATATATATATATATATATTGGTTTGGACTTTCATATAATATAGGTAATATTGATGATGATAATAATTCGGATTCTAGAGAGCGAACAATTACAAAGCAAAGACAAAATAGGTACTAAACTAGAAGTCCATTTACTGTTTGTTTGCCAACCAAATGTGATCGTAAAACCCAAATTTTTGAATGGCCATCCAAATTAGGAAGAATATGCGGATTTTTAGAAATTTTTCAATTGCAAAAATCGTCTGTTTAAGAAGAATTGTCTCGCCTCTAAAAATTTTGTACTAAAATTTATTTAATATATATATATATATACATAGTTGATTATTATAATTGGTGGTATTTATTTATTAATAATAAGGATCTATTTCCATTAATATCAATAAGTATCTATAAATTGATATTTTTTATTTTTTAGGAGGGAATAACAAATCAATTTAATTGGGATGAATAATTGTTTGAGAGATGTTTCAGGTTATTTTTTTTTTGTCTATCGCTATGGATGTGACAATATGAGGCAAACCATAATAAACTGTTGGAACGTTTTTGGACAAGTATTTTATTTTTTTTTATTTTTTGAGCAACTGAAACTAAAACAAATGAAAGTAAAAAAAAAAAAAAAAAAAAAAAAAAAAAAAAAAAAAAAAAAAAAAAAAAAAAAAAAATAAAACAATAATAACAACAATAAAAATAAAAAAAAGATGAAAAAAAAAAAAAAAAAAAAAAAA
>JASTUB010000265.1:0-23317 GCA_031124825.1 Saccharomycopsis vini
TTTTATTTTATTTTATTTTATTTTATTTTATTTTATTTTATTTTATTTTATTTTATTTTATTTTATTTTATTTTGTTAAGCAGATGCAAAAAATACATATTAAATTTATTCAAATTAAGTATAAGATTCAGTTGAAAATTAATACAAATAACAAATATAAAGAAGTAGAACCATGCACATATATTGTGATTGATATTTGTTATGTGTGTGACAACACAAGAGCTTCCAGAAAATGTGGTCAAAAATTAAAGTTTCATAACTTATTAAGGAGTACAATTTGGTTATCATTTAAGATATTCAAAGTTGTGAAAGTTTGAATTTATTAAAACAGGTTATCCATAGATTATTAAATGAAGATAGATAGAAAAAAAAAAATAACAAACCGACTTAGATAATTCAACAAAGTTTGGGTTCTTATTTGATCAGAAGAAATATTTTGAAATTCTTTTTAATTCATTTTTTTCTTCTTTAGAATCTGATTTCTTGCTGTACTTATATTAACTTTTTTAATTGTTATATTTCAATTAAAGCTGTTATACTCTGCTACTTTGATAATTGATTAACATATCTCAGGAGCCTATGTGATACTGAATCTTTCTTTAAATATGTTTATTTTGGCAGTTAGAATTCTTAATTTGCACATTATGACGACTTTTCCATTTTTCTGATTTTTCTTTTCATTTTGTGCAGATGCTAACTAGCTTTCCTTAATTGTGAGATTCATGCTCAAAAACTCTGCTAGTAATATCGAAACCTTTGCAAAGAATATGCCAATGAGAAGTTACTTCTTTTACTTGATTTTTTTTTTTTTTTTTTTTTTTTTTTTTTTACAAAAACTCGTACATGAAATGAACAGTATTATACTTACACTAAATAGGAGGGATTCCCCAAAAGGGCATCAGCCCTTGCTTGTAAGAAAACAAAAGCCATTGGCATTGCTGAAAATAAAAATAACCCCACTCATGTATAAGAAGACTATAAGCATTTTAAATAAAAGGAAATCGATAGGAATTAAAATTCATTAGGAATCAAAAATAAAGGAAATTAAACTCAATAGGAATTTAGAATAAAAGAAATGCAATTCATGGGAAAAACAAAAAATTAACAACAATTAAAGGTAAATCAAACAAAGCAAAACAAAATAAGAAAATTACATAAAACAATTGTCCAATATACTACATATATGTGGACTCATAACCAAAAATTGGTATAAATATAGACAATTTTCCTAGATTACAGATTTATTATTTGATTGTGAAAGAATCATCTTTTTACTTATAACATTCTTGACTCGTTCTTAAATTGTTTTAGTTAGTGTTTACGTTTTTTGTTCAATATACAACTAGTCTATTAAAGTTTTTAATAAAGAGATAATCATGTCTAAAGAAATCATTAATCCTCAAGGTGACAATATCGAAGAACCAAGTCTTCGTGACCTTATCAAATTATTAACTCAGAAAGTCAATCATTTATTTTCTAAGATCGAGACCCACGTAGTCAGTATTAAGGAGATTATGAATATCTTATTATTTCAACAACAATAAATAATAGTAACAAATATTTAACGACCACAAGGACCAAAAATCACTTTTAATAAATTGCTCAATATCTTCATAGGAACGTAGAGAATAAGGTGCCAATCGTTTCTTCCTTCTATAAAGCTGGATATAAATATGTGTTAAAATGTTCCCATTTGATCAACCCATCCAAAAAAAAAAAAAAAAAAAAAAAAGAAAAAGCATTGTTGATTTAAATGTCTTATATTGATTAATGATAAATCACAAAACACTCTCAATTTGTTTATTTAAAGGGCATGTGTAAAGAATGTCACGAATCGTATTTGATTTGTTGCCATAATATTTGCACCTAAAATATAAACAATCTTTGAAAAATGAAATTTAAACACAGAAAAATAAATTTATATTAAAATCTACTCACAATTCATTCAAACCTTTTTTTTTTTCAACATTCAAAAATTTTTTACAGTTATGAACTAACTATGTACTATTTATTTTTTTTTTCATATAATCTCCCTGATTAGTAAATATATTTGATTTTATAGAAGCAGGGAAAATATAAAGATTTGAAATATAAAACTGTGTTACATAGATTTTGTTCAGTAGAATAAAAATAGAGAAGAAAACCTAACCTTTTTTTTCACATTTTTTTTTTTTACCATCACAAAAAGTAGTACATTAAAGGAAAAACTTATACACTAAATAAGGGAGGAAAACCTAAAAAAGGACATGAGTTTTGTCTCACAGGAAAACAAAACCCTCATGTATAATAAGGCGATTAGTAATTAAAATAAAAAGAGACCATTTCAACAAGAATCAATGTTTAATGAAATAAAACTTAGGGAAGAATTGAAAATTAAGGATAATTTCACATCAAAACTGTCACAAATTGTAGATAAAAAACACTGCAATTTTTATATACTCTGTTTTCAAGAAAAGCGTGGATGGTTTAGTGGTAAAATTCAACGTTGCCATCGTTGAGCCCCGGGTTCGATTCCCGGTCTACGCAATTCTTTTCATATTTTTACCTTTTATAGATAAAAAGTAGTTTTCTGAGATGATTACATGTTTTTTTTTTTTTTTTTTTTCCTAATCAAGATCTCGTCTTACCTAATATATATTGTTATAAATATAGTCATTTTAACAACAAATTATTTAGATATAAAATCGATATAGGAGGTGTTCATAGAACCACTTAGTTATAAGGTTACTTCAACTTGTGTCTAAAAAATAATCATACGATATCTAGATATCCGCTTCAGCTTTAGGCCCCTCTGAAATATTCAACATTGTTTATTTTCTAGCTTGGCACTAAAAAAGATGAAAGAATATACTATACAAGAACTGTTACATCACCAGATTTCATAGCATTTAACATTGAATGGCTTTCAAAAATTCCCAAGTTCGATCAAAGACAGAAATGAGGGGCGTTGACCATTCTGCGCATTGCAGCCAAGTCTTCAACATGCGTCAAACTACCCGCTAGAAAATGGGGAAAAAAAATAAAATAAAATAGAATTAAGGTATCGGATATAGGATATAAAGAGTTATGTCCGTGTCGTATAACAGTTGGTGGTAATAACGCCGGAAAAACTCTGCTTATAAGTGAGGCGGGGGGACACCCCGGAATGGATAGTTAAGAAGAAGCATCCACCAATTTTTCTTGCAGCATAGATTTTTTTTTTTTTCTCCACTAGTGCAAAAACGGTACTACTGAAAAAAAACAGTATGCCCCCCGGTAGCTGTCACTTATTGATTGCAGGTTTGCTACGGAGCTTCCCCGCTTTCACCAAAAAACCCAACGCTTTGGCACTGTGCTGGTGGGGGAGATCCTCAATCCCGTGACGTAATTTTCAATTAAGGTGCAAATTGTTTTCTACAACATGCAGCACTAACCCTATAGTCCCCCTCCTGAGTTATATAAAACTATATAATCTCTGCAAGGATACCTTGCACGATAAAGTATGGAGATTAATAATCTAAATTTCTTTTGCTTCAATATTCTCTTTCTTTTTTTCTTACTTCTATTTGCTCTTAAATACCTTCTACTTTCCCACTTTGACAGGATCAGACCAGACTCAAGATCATTTCATAAAGGTATAACAATCAATAAAAAAGATTAAAAAATGGATCTCAAATTAAAAGATGGCAGCAATGAAGAGAATTTCATTGAGAATGTTAGTGTGGGAGGCGACAGCTCCACCAAATATTCCTCTAGAATTCAAGATAACTATGATCTCAAAGAAATGTTTCCAAATATTGATGAAAAGAAGCTTAAAAGAAAAATGGATAAACATATAATTCCAATGGTTTCAATTTTATACCTCTTAGCATTTCTTGACCGTGGTAATATTGGTAACGCTAAAATTGAAGGTTTAACAGAGGATTTAGACTTGAAAGGCAATCAATACAATATTTGTTTGACAATCTTCTTTATCACTTACACAATTTTTGAAGTTCCATCTAATATGCTTTTTAAAAGAATGCGTCCTTCCATTTATTTACCATCAATTATGATAGTTTGGGGCACTGTGATGACATTAATGGGTACTGTCAATAATTATATGGGTCTTTTTTGGGCACGTTTTGCTCTTGGTATTGCTGAATCGGGACTTTTTCCTGCAATTGCTTATTTATTATCATGTTATTACAAACGTTCTGATTTGAATTTCCGTCAATCTCTTTTTTTTTCTAGCGCCAGTATAGCTGGGGCATTTAGTGGGATTTTAGCTTTTGGTATCTCAAAGATGGATGGAGTTGGAGGATATGCTGGTTGGAGATGGATTTTCATCTTGGAAGGTTTATTGACTGTGGTTGTCGCTTTTATTGCTTTTTTCTTTCTTTATGATTTTCCAGAAACTGCTTCATTTTTGACTGAAGAAGAAAGAGAATATGTTTTATACAGCGTTAGACATGATAGTAACAGTGATTCTGTGGAAATGCTTAATGGCGATCATTCTTCATCATTTTTTGAGCCAGA
This sequence comes from Saccharomycopsis vini, assembly GCA_031124825.1. Classification (NCBI taxonomy): domain Eukaryota; kingdom Fungi; phylum Ascomycota; class Saccharomycetes; order Ascoideales; family Saccharomycopsidaceae; genus Saccharomycopsis; species Saccharomycopsis vini. The sequence continues at coordinate 4,498 of JASTUB010000265.1, forward strand.
ATCGAATTCTACCAATTCTAAGTATTTTTGGCAAGCTTTTAGAGATTGGCAAGTTTATTTACATGTTTTGGTTTACTATGGTGTTTGTGTTCCATTGTATGCTATATCTCTTTTTGTGCCAACAATTATTAGAAACTTGGGTTATTCTGATGCAGCAGCGGAATTATTGACTGTTCCTATTTATGTTGCAGCAGCAATTTTCTCAGTTATTCAATCATATTTCTCTGATAAAGTTGGCAAACGTTCGCCATTTTTGGTTGGTAACTTCCTTGTCATGGCTGCTGGATTCGCTATTGCTTTGGGTTGCAATCCTGATACTAAACCAGGTGCAGTTTATGCTGGGGTTTTCATTGCCGCTATTTGTATTTATATGGCTTTCCCAACATGTGTTACATGGTGTTCTAATAATCTTTCTGGCGATTACAAAAGAGCTATTGGAATGGCTTTCCAAATTGGTATTGGTAATTTTGGTGGTGCTTTTGCTTCAAATTTCTACCGTACTCAAGACTCACCTCGTTTTACTTTAGGTCATGCTTTAGTATTAGGATTTATTGGATTGGGGTTGATCTCTACTTTAATCATTATGTTTTCTTATATCCATATCAACAAAAAAAGAGAAAATGATATCATTGAGGGCAAATACAAACAATGTACCGGTACTGAATTGGTTGAAATGGGTGACAAAAATCCTTATTTTAGATATCGTCTTTAGACTTAATTTTTCTTTTACATTTTGTTTTGTTTTATTCTTGCTAATTTTTTTTGCTACATTTTCTTTTTTTTTCCTTTTAATGAAGATTAGATATACTATTTTGTTATGATTTTATTGTTTGACATTTTATACGGTTCCCCAATATGTTCTTTTTATGTTTTTCTTGCTACTGTATTTCTTTGAGGGTTATCTCTTTCTTTTTTTTTTCTTTTTTTTGGCTTTTTCCTTTTTCATATCAGAGATCACTATATTTTTGGGTTTCAATATATATTTTTTTTTAATGCAAATTGTCTTCTGAAGCTTGCTTTTTTTTTTTTTTTTTTTATAGTGAACAACAAGTTTAGTACGACGCACATTGACATGTATTGTTTTCTTCGAAGCTTGACAGAAATTTATTACTCGCAGCGATAAGAAAAAATTTCTTCTTTTTTTCTTGTCCGGAAAAAGTTTGAAAGATAACAGTAATAGGGTAAATTTATTGATCACGTGGTCTATTTTTTTATTTTTTTTTCCAGGTGGCGTTTTCAGCTGAGAAATGAAAACAGGGTAAACTTAAAATCACCAAAAAAAAAATTTCCTTGTTTTTTCCGCTTTTTTTTTTTGTTGTTGTGTTTATTTTTTTTTCACATCTTTTTGCATGATTACCAACCAATTAGTTAAGATTTGATATAAACCAATTTATTAGATAATCTAGCTCTAAGCTAAGTGAAAAATAATACAAAAATGAGTTTTAAAGGAACTTGGGGAGACAAAGACAGCAAAAGTATGTGTTTTATTAGTTATTCCTTTTTGTTATTTGAATATATAACTGACTTTTTATTTCAGATGATCAAATAGATCCTACATTTACTAAATCACAATTTAACAATACAAACGCGGTTCATCATGATGTTTTTGAAGACGTTGGAGCAGTAGTGGCGGCTGCTACTAGAGTTAAGGAGGATAATGATGTTTTGGTATCTAATAATAACTCTGTTTCTGCTACTAATTCCATTCCTGACCCTCATGTTGGCAATGTGGACGCTGTCAGTGTAGCTGCTGCTGCTCAGTATGATCAAAATATGGAAGATAAAAAGAAACAATTGAATGCCGCCGCGTTATCACATAACTCTGAACCTCAACCTCAAGTTGAGCCTCAAGTTGGACCTTCATCTAGAAACCATGAATCACCACTATCTCAACATTCAGTTTCACCACCTCAACAAGTACAGCATCTTGGGATTGGAAATGGAGCAGATCAATCTCTTGGTACTTTGGGCAATAATAACGCGTCAGTTTCTGCTGTTGCTAGTGCGCATGATACACTACGAGAAGCCAATGATTTGGCGCGTCAAAGTCAATTATCTTCGCCATTAGTGGATAAACATGGGAGACCATTAATTACTTCCAAAAGAGCAGCTCAGAATAGAAACGCTCAAAGAGCATTTAGACAAAGAAAAGAACAATATATCAAAGATTTGGAAATTAAAGTGGCCAAAGTTGGGAGTCTCGAAGATAAGATTGCAAGCTTAGAAAGTGATAACCAAGATTTAAAAAACTATATTTTAGATTTACAAAGTAAATTATTGAATTTGAATCAAATGCCGGCTATAAATTTAAAACCTGACGCTAAGCCTGAATGAGATTGTTAAAAAAAAAAAAAAACAAGTATTTATTTGCATTTTGATGTGATTTACTATTATTTCTTTTTGTCTTCTTTTTTTTATTTTTCTTGATACTTTTTGATGGCAATTTTCGTCCATAGTGTATTTTCACAATTCTGCTTCAGTTATGTCCTTTTTTTAATCATGTATTACTTTTAATTGTTTATTTTGTTCATTTCACTGTTACAGATACTTATCTCCAAATATATCATCATGTAGATTAACGAATACCCGAAAAAAAAAAAAAAAAAAAAAAAAAAAAAAAAAAAATTGATAAAATTAAATGGCTTCTCTAGCCCAGATATCACTTTGACCAATCTCTTCAAAAAGTTCGCTGAGATATTTCTTGTTCATTGTTGAATTCAGACAATGATAATTATAATTTATAAGCACCTCTTTAAACATTAAGTTCTTGAAAAAAAACGACAATTCATAAAGTGTTCGTTCCAGTCGTTTCAAGTAACAACCACTATGTGTGTATTATAAAATAAGCACATATGTATATATACGAAGCAGCCTACTTTAATGATCATACTAAAGGAATTGCCTGCTAAATTTTCATTTTTTAAAATTTTGAATATTTGATTTTTTCAGTTCAATATTTTACTTTGCACATTTTTCTTATAAAATATTTGTTAAAATACTCTTTTAGAGGACAAAAATCAAAATAAGATCTAAGAATTTAAGAATGCAGAAATCCTGAAAAATAAAATCAAATAGTAAGAGCCGGTATTAATAAGACAATCACCATAGTTACAGTGTAGTTAAAGAAGTCGAGTATATTAGTTTTTTCCTTCCTTTCATTACCTAATAATCACACATTTTTTTGAGAAATTATTTATTAAATAGATAGAATAAACTTAACAAGATCTTCAATTTTGATTTAGTAGAAAAATCGGGCGGTTGTATTGATAGAATTAGTATGTCAATGAGATAACCCCCGTAAGCATGATCAAGTATAATCAAAGTAATCACTGGTATGAATATAATAATAGAAACATATTGCCCCAGTTACAATAAATACTTAAATGAACTGAAATAATAGAGATAAAAATAGAAGAGATTTTAACAACCCAAGCATGGGAGGTTGGCAGGCTTGGCAAACCAAACGTGAGGGGCCCCAAACTACTGGACATATGCGGAAATCAAACTCGCGATCTTCTCTTTGAACTTCAATAGAAAATTGAATTTAAATATGTTAATTTTATAAATCAAAAGGGGAAACCTCTAATATCACATCATTTCTTGCTCGTAAGAAAGCAAAGCTCAATAGAATTATTGATATAATAAATATTACAGTAAAAATCACCTCCCTCGAGCATAAAAAGTCGTACATTCAATGGAAATTATGATAATTTTTTTTTTTTTTTTTTTTTTTTTTTTTACAATCACACAAAAAGTCGTTTATTAAATGAAAAAAATTATACACTAAATAGAAAAAACCTAAAAAAGAACATCAGTTCTATATCATAGGGAAACAAAACTAATGGTATTACCATTATAATGATTATAATGATAAAAACAAAACCCCTGATGTATAATAAGACGATAGGAAATTAAAATAAAATTGAGATAGGTTTAACAATAGTTAATAATAAATGAAATAAAAGTTAGTGCAGAATTAAGAATTGAGGACCAGAGAAAAGAAAAAAGAAGAAAACAGATGAGTTACATAAAACAACGAAAAGCTATAATAAATAATATTTTATGATCAGATAGACCAAAAAATACTTTTAATAAGTTGTTTATTGTCTAAAATTCTTTCAAAATTTTGTGTATTGCTTCATATTAATTTTATTAGTACTTTATTAACTCCATCCTTGTTAGCTCAGTTGGTAGAGCGTTCGGCTTTTACGAAAGAAGGAACCGAAATGTCCAGGGTTCGAGCCCCTGATGAGGAGTTTTCTTTTTTTACACTCATAATATCAATATTCAATGCTATCCAAAAAATGAAAGGCTACAAGTGCTACAAATTGAAGACTATTGCATGTCATAATTTACACCAATTAATAAATTAGATATCATAGTCTCAATATCCTGATTCAAGCTTTAGCCTCAAACTTTGTGCGTAATCTAATGAATATGCACATAAGACAGTTCAAAGCAAGACAAACAGTTTTGAACATTCTGCTCTCTAAACTCTTTATGGAATACTTTTTCTTATTTATAAAGAAATCAAATGAACACAATAAATATGTAAGCAGAAGAAAGTTATAAAGCGGGTGCAACACCCCAGGTATTACTGTCACTTTTTTTTTTTTTTTTTTTTTTTTTTTTTGTTAGATATGCGATTTTTACGTGGCAGGAAAGGCAATTACACAAAAAAAAAAAATGAATAAGCTCTATTTATCATTAATCATAGTGCAAACAATAACCAGATCAAAAAACTTATTGAACTCAGAATAGAATAAAATCTGATCAATCAGTATAAGGTCTTACAGTATTCAAAATGAGTTCTATTCCCAAGAAAAAATACCTAGAATATGAATCTATACTTTATAATCTCTCACACCCATCAAATCTTGAATCAAAGGACAAAAAATACTTAGCCTCAATAGAAAAATCGCTTACTAATTTTGAATCTTCTATTGAATGGGCAGATTATATTTCATCTTTATCTAAACTTCTTAAAGCATTGCAAAGTCATTCCAGATCTCATTGGATCCCACACTCGGTGAAAATTTCTAAATGTTTAGCTAAATGTATATCAGCGTCATTGCCAAGTGGTGTTCATCGAAAGACTCTTGAAGTATATGAGTCTATTTTCAAAATTTTAGGTCAACCTCTTTTATCGCAACAAATAAACCTTTGGATCCCCGGTCTTCTACCTCTTATGTCATATGCTTCAATTGGGGTCAAGCCATCATTAATCACAATAATAGATAAATACATTCTTGAATTACCACCAAATTACCTCAAAATTATCACCAAGGTTTTACTAATAAGTTTACTTCCTGGAATAGATGATGAATCATCTGAAAGTTTCGATGGGGTTATGCGATTGATTGAAAAATTGAGAAAAAACATTGGTGACAACAATCATTTCTGGCAGTGTTTCTTCATGTGTACCATCACCAATCCAGACCGTCGTTTAGGTGCATTAGTATGGTGCAATAAAAAACTTCCATCTTTTTCACCAAGTGATGGAACTTTATCACAAGAAGCTCAAGAAATCATTTCACAGGAGACAGGATTATTGATTCGTGCTTTTATAAAATGTTTAGAGGATGATCAAATCTTTGTCCAGCGCGGATTTTTTGATTTGATGATCTCAAAATTAAAGCTATCGTCTCCTGTTTTATTAGGAAAAAAAGATGATATAAATACAACTTCAAAAGAAGACATTGAAAAATTAATCATGAGTGCCTGTGGTACCGTGTTAAGAAAAGATATGTCCCTCAATAGAAGACTATGGAACTGGTTGTTGGGCAGTGGATCAGATGATTCTTTGCCAGCTACTGGTGGAGAGAATAGTACAAGGACACCAAATGATAACGATAATGTTAACAAGGGAACTAACGATAAAATAACTTTGAGATTGAATTATTTCAACACATTTGGAAGAGGATATTTAGTGAACGGGTTTTTAAAATTGATTAATTCACATAACTTGGATGATCGCATCAAAGGTTATAAGCTTAGCTTGGCTTTTATGGATAAATGGGAGATAGGAAATCTTTTAACATCAGAAACTTTTGTTCCTTTTTTAAAATCTGTTCAAAATTCACTAATCGAAAGTAAACAATTGATGAATAGCGTCCAAAATAAAGATCATAGTAACGAAAAAGACATTGGACTCAAGTATGATGAATTATTTAAGAGTGCAAGTGCTTTTTTTGACACAATTGAATCAATGAGTATTTGGTCAACATGTTTTGAGTTGATTTCATCTCCAGCTGGAAAATCTACATTGAATTCCAATTTGCATTTGTTACTGTTTATTATAAAAAGCTTCAATATTGCAGAAGATGACATGCTTGTAACACATTTACCCTTAATGCTTATCAGCTTACTTGTAGTAAAAGTTGACAATTATGAAAATCGGGAGTTGGATAACACTGTTTTGTTTGAAATTATTCAAGATTTATTGGATTTGATTCCGTCCGAAGCATTTACATTCAAAGCTGACGATTGTATAGATAAAAGCGAAAAAATACTTAGGGCAAAGGAATTATTTAATACACTGTTAGATCCCAGTGAGTTTGACAAACAAGTGTTAATATTCAATGGGGAAATAAATAAAAAAATTAAAAGGTTTTACGAAGAGAATCTGAGTTTGGATCAACAGTTTTCTGCATCAAGCCAGGATTTGCAATCACAAGATAATCAATCAAATGTGTCAATTGAGAAACCTACAGTAATCACGCCAAGAGAGAATATTACAGTTTCAACTGACGAGAAGTCAATTTCAGTCTTTATTCTTTTCACATACATTATGTGTAAATCATTAGACTGTAGTATAGAAAATCAATTCTTCTATTTTTATTCAAAATTATATTCCGAAGTTTTGGATAAGATACAAATTATAAAGATGAATGATGATTGGAATTGGAAAAATAACAGATTGAATAGTCTTGTGATTGGAAAAGCTCATGAAGTGATTAGTGCTCAAAAAGAAAAATCAGTTGAAGCAAAGGATATTGATAGAAATTTGATTATTAATTTTTATACCATTGATGAGAGCGATAATTTTTCCAATAACGAATACGAAAAAGAATCTATAGTTAATGAAAACGAAAGTGATGATTATGTTTCGCTAACTTTTGGTATTGCTAATTTATTTTCAAAATTTTGTTTACTATATGAAAGTCCACTTGAAAAAACAAACTTACTCAAGTTGACCATTGAATTGCTTTATAAAGTTTTGGCTTTACCATCTAACAAATACCAAATTGAAGCTTGTTTTTTCTTGTTAAATTTAGAAAAATCATGCCTGGCGGACTATGTAGAGTTTGGAATATCGAATATTTTTTCAAAGTTATATCATCAAAATAAATTTGAAGAATTTTTAAAAATTGTGAAAATTTTATGGAATCAGACTACCAAGATGGGAACCTTTAATAATATTACTACAGATCTGTTGATAAGGAAACCTATATTTATGATATTAGACCAATTAAGAGTCAGTAAGGACAAGACTATCACTAACGATATCATGTCCGGTTCATATCATTTGATGATTACAGATTGGATTAACAGTATATTTGACCAAGGAACACAAGATCGATTATTAAATCTTGTACTATCACCATTATACGAGTTCAAATTTTTAACATCAAAAAAATTTGATATGACTGATGATTTTGAAGCTTTCCAATATTATATTCTGACAATATTAAATATTTACAGAGTGAATGAATTGGAAATGAAAAAAATTTTAAATAGTGAGGTGACACAATTTGATGAAAATTTATTGGACTTGATGAAAATTACCGGGGATTATGGTGATATTAGTACCTATAAAAATTTATTGATATACACAGTTTTGGAGTTTTTATCTTTAAAAATCAAAGGAAAAAATGTAAATATAATTGGTTATAAAATTTTTGAAAGTGAAACTTATAACAATGCGGTTCTGACTTCAATTTCATTACTTTCCGTATTATTGGATGCCACTGAATCAAATGCAGATCAAATTATGAGTAAGTTGATAGGACTATCCTTTGAAACATTGAGACTCTATCACAAAGCTGAGAGTCAAGAGAGAACCATTTCTGGAGCATTAAAAAGTGAGCGACTAGTTCAAGTTTGCTATTTTAGCTTAATATCTTCATTTATCAACAAATGCCATCATAAGAACCGGAAGTTGAAAATATTCAATGTTGACCAAAATGATCCGATAAGGTCTGAATCTGTTTTCATAAAATCAACTAGTGCTTTGAAAGAAGATGGTATTGTGAATTTGAATTACATTGAGTATTTGATGTTTACATTAAGCTATGTGGATAATTTATTATCTTTCAAATATTGGGTTGATGTTTTGGTGAAAAATTTGATTAATTTAAGTGATTGTATATTTCAAGTATTATTACCTATAACTGAAGCTATTTGTGCTAAGATACAAGATTTTTTTCTTGCGATAAAATCCCAATTAGATTGTGATAACACTCGACAATCTCAAAATAAAACTATGGAAAAAATTGATAGTACTGATCAAATTATTGCAATATTGATGAGCTCACTAGAAGAATTATTAAATTATAGTCATATGTTTTTATTAGCTAGCGAAGCTCAGCCTAGGAATTCATCTAGAACATTATATCAAGATCCTGTCAACAATGGTGGAAGTGGAGGCGGGGGATCATCTGGATTCTTAACATCGGTAATGTCTGGTGTGTTTTCCGTTGAATCGCCAGATGCAAGAAGCTTTGAAGAAACTAATAGATTTACCGTACTTTTGGCATTTGAAAGTACCATCAAAGTCTGTTTTGAAATTTGGTTATGGAGTGATAAAAAAAATAATTTGACCAAATATGGATTGGGATCATCGTTATCCACTACTTCTCTTAGTATGCAACCATATTCAATGGGTGGGTCTAATAAATTTAAAATGAGTATTAGTGACAACTCTCCTTCATTTCTCAAAGCTTCTAATAATAGAAACAAAACGAAATCACTAGATTATTCCAAATCTATGGAACACATTGCCTCAAAAGTTAAATTTAAATCAAGAAAATTGTTGGAAAAATTATATCATACTGAACCGTTACAAGTTTTGCATACTTTAATGATGATGGATAGCAATTTTTCTAGTTCAATATTCAAAATCTTACATATTTTGGATAATTCTAGACCACAATTGACAATTCCTCATGTTATTGAGACTATTAATATTAAATTAAACCCAGATGGTATAAAAAGCAGTTATACATACAAATCCTCATTAAGTAATAAATTGAATGATAAAAAGATCGGGATTTTTTTGGTGGAATATTTAAAATCTCTAGATCTTGTGGCAATTGAAGATATTTATTTGGAATCAATTGGTTTTTTAAGAGACGTTAATGGATTACCATTGAATTATAAACCAGTGCTTGCGTATATTTTGCAATTTGCAAGCATATTGATAAATAAACTTAGTAAAATAAAATTTGGAGAGCAGCGAAAAATACGAAGAGAAATGAGTGACCTTTATTTCAGAGTATTATCATATAGTTTATCATCAAGAGGGGTTTTGGGAAACAAAGGAACAAACATGATTTCTCAACATTCTAATGAATCTAATGTTAGTTTTTCTAATGAATTAGCGGAGATTGACAAAGACAAATTGATGAATAAGGGTGATCAAAATGATGCTGTTAATGATAAATCTGAAGTGACAAATGGTGGTAACAATAATAATCTTGGTGTTGACTCTTCGCTTACAAGAGAAGATGTTTGTGAAGCATTAACGTTAATTATTCCAGATTTGAATAATTCGATTCTTCAAGAAAGTGAGAAATCTACTACGGCCATATCCACTATAATTTTGAATGCAGTACAACCGATTTTAAAAGACACAAGTATTTCAAATTTACCAAAATATGTTCTTAAGTTGATATTGGCGATTTCTGAATCACCTTGTAGTAAAAATAACAAAATTTGGAGGTTAATGATTTATGACATTTTTACTGATGCTGAATTCTTTAATATTGAAATCAAAGATTCTACGATAAAAGAAACTTGGGCTAAAATTATTCTTAGTTGGATTAATGATGATAAAGATAAACTTGTTGAATTTATTGCCAAAGTTCAACCATATAATGGTAATTCATCTGCATTATTTAATTGGAATGAAGGTGAAACAAATTCTAAAGTACTTAAATTGAAAAGAATTACATATTTATTGATGATATCTCCAGTTGATATGCATTTAAATTTATTGAATGATTTGATTGATAAACTTGTTGAAATTCTCTCATCGATAAAGAATGAATTACATTCGCAAGTACTTTTAAGTTTAAGATCACTTATCTTAAGATTTAGTGAGGCTCATTTAAATAGTTTATGGATAACGATTTATTCCGAATTGGAAAAAGCTTTTGGTGATTTTATTATTGAAGTGATGAATTACGAAGAAATGAAAGAACCTAAACAAGAATTAACTGAATTGATTGATGTTCAATCATTGTTGTCTGCCTGCAAATTATTAGATTTAATTTTGACTTTAGGATTTGAAGAGTTCAATTTAGATGAATGGATATTTATTGATGATTCGATGTCGACAATTTCTGGTGGATCTATTACTACTACAATTGATAAAAATGGAAGTAAAATAATAAAATCTGCACCACTTATGATTGGATTAATTGATCGAATTTCTAAATTGAAAACATATAAGCTTCCAAATGCAAATGATGGAAGAAAAGTTAGATTTAATTCTGAAGTGATTCGAAATTCTAATTTGAAAAAACCATTATTATGTGGATATACTCATCTTGAGAACGTTGAATTATTAAAACCTTTTTTCGATCTGTTGAGTTATTACAGTTTTGAACGAATTTATGGGATGAAATCTATAGATTTGAAAGCATGCGAAGAAGATATTTATGATGACTTATTTTATGTTAAATGAAGAAAAAAAAATTGGTTTGTTTATTTTTATGTGTTGGGCTTTAATTTGTATATTAAATTCAATAATATATTATGTTTGAAAAAATAACAATTTTCAAAAAGACATGTAGAAACAAGAATTTTTTTTTCTCTTTTTCAAAAATAATACATTTTATTTATTTGATCCGCATATATTTTATTATATTACAATTACATATAGTTTGCAACAAAGATAAAAAAAAAAAAAAAAAAAAAAAAAGAAAATTAAATTCTGTGTTTTCACTCATACCAATTCATCGGCAGTTTTAATTTCTTTTTCATTATTAGTTTTTGTTACTGGAATATATTTCTTGATAGTTTCAAAAAGTTCGGTTGCAGTTTCCGGTTTACCGACTTTTATAGCATATTGAACCAATTTATGTTTATTTTCATCATTATCATTATTTTTATTATCATTATTTTTATCACTGTTGTTATTGCTATTATTATCTTTATTTTCATTTTCATTTTCATTTTCATCATCGATTTCCACAGCACTAAATCTAACGAATTTTTCAGGGGTCAAAGAACTATCCATTCCTTTATAAACTTGCATTCCTGAAACTATAGCAACGTTTAAAATGACTTTCATAACGGTGAATGATCTCATAACAAGCCTAGCTTGAGCTTTATCTATTTCCGCTGTTGTGGTTGATGATGATGATGGAGTAGGAGGTGGAGGTGGTGGTAATTCATTGACATGGAGCATACCTACTCCTCTTTCTTTCCAACCTTGTTTTATTTGTTTTAAATCAAGAACATATAATTTTGCTTTACAATTGAAAACCTCATTTTCTTCTTCTTCTCCAGACTTACAAGGTTGAGGGCCAAAATTCAAAGTAGGAGTCGAAGGTTCTGATGTAGTTGTTGATGTTATTGCCGTTGTTGTATTATTGACATCAGCTATTGATTTCAGTTCCAGCTTTTTAGAATCAAAAATGTTTTGTCTACTGGTTACGGTGGTAAAAGCATTTGAGAATTTTGAGCCCGAACCAAAAACAAATTTTGGTGTTGTTGTTGATGATGATGATAATGATGATGAATTGGTGTTATTTGAATCATCTTTTGTTTTGGCATCTGTTGCAACAGTGGTTGATGTTTTAGATGAATCAAAAACACTCTTGCGACCTGCCAAACTTGAAAACGCCCCACCTCCGAATTTTGAACCTGCGCCAAAGACAAACCCACCCAGAACTGGGGGTTCAGATTTAGTTTCTGATGTTTGATCATCATCATCTTTTTCAGAAGAGGTTTCTTTTGATACTTCCAGAGCTTCATTTTTATCATCACTTGAGTCGGTTTTAGTGGCGCTCTTTTTTTCTATTTCGGAGACCTTTTCTTGATCTTGTTTTGACTCATCATCTTTTTGGTCGTGTTTATCGTCTGCATCATCATCATCTTTTGGTTCTTCAACTTTGGACTTTTTGACATCGTTCTGTTTTTCTACATCAGTTTCCAATTTTCTTTTTTGATTCAACAAGTTCTCGGTATCAACAGAATCTTTTACTTCTGAATCTTTGATTTCTGTTGATGGAGGGATAATTGAGGATGCTGGGGATGGGTCTGAAGACATTGTGAGGTTATTTTTGTTGTTGTTTTTTTTTTTCCCTGAAAAAAAAAAAAAAAAAATGTAATTGAATTGATATGAAATATGGGGGAAGGAAATCAGCAATTGAGATGATATGATAATGCAAAATAATTAACGCACAAAATCAATTCTTATTGTAATAAACTAATATCAATCTAATAATGTCTAAATTGTCTTCAAAAAACCAAAAAAAAAAACCAAAAAAACCAAAAAAAAAACCGATTATTTTCTTCAGCCATTTTTTTTTCCAAAATTTTAGATGTGTTCCGGGCAGATAACGTGATAAAACGCTCGGATTTGCAGTGAGAGGTGCAAGATAAAAGGGTGGTTTAATGGTATTAATAAGGTAGTTGTTGATGCTTAAAAGTAAATATAGTTCAGAAACATGTTCTATAGACAGTGGCCTCTCACAATTCGAAAAGTTTGATAATAATTGGGCAGAACTCAGACTATATAGATGAGCTTGCATATATTTATGAGCTTGCATATATATATACTTTTCCATCTATCTAAGTAATCGAAAAGACTCTTTACTACACTATTACATAGAATCATAGCATCTTCATCCAGTATTCTTGCTTCTAAATCTCACTATCCAAAACAACTTATCGCAATTGATAAATCCTGTTTTCTTTTGTTGGTATCCCACAAAACATACACCAAGTTACACACGTGACAGAGGTGCTAATAAGCAAAAAATTTTCTTCTTTTTTTTCTTTTTTTTTTTTCTAATTTTTTTTTTGTTGGAAAATTTATAGTGAAGTTTAACTGAAAATACATAATATATCATATCAACAAAGATATATATACACATATATTTAGATCTATAAAAGAAGAAGAATAAAAAGGGGCGGGGAATAAATAAAAACAACACAGAGAAAAGTTTGCTGAGTGTTTTGACCATTTGATCTTCTTCTTTCTATCTTTAGCAGCCATTATACATATATACGGTGTCCCTTTTTTTTTTTTTTTTTTTCCCCCTATATTTTTACAATGTCTAAATTATTATTAAGAAATAATTTAATAACGCAAAGCTCATTACATTCTTCCAAATGTTTGTTCAAAGGTCAAAATCTTCAACAAAGATATATAGGGTCATTTATTAGAAATGTATTTGGGTTAGATCCCCCTCCATCTCCAGATGACCCAACCCCAGAAAACAGATTTCATCCATGGGATTCTTCACCATCTCCAGATTTGAGAACTAGAGCAGCAGCAATTAAGGCCAATGCCAAATGTCCAGTCACCAATAAAGAAATCAATTATACTTGTCCTTTGAGCGGAATACCTACTCATCATTCAAAAGAAGCTTGGGAATCCGATGAAGAATATCATCGTAATAAAAAATATGAAATATTGAAAAAAGTGAATATTTATGAGCATGATCTTAGATCTGGTAGACCATTTCCAGAATTCAATTTCCCAGCAGATCAAGAATTTGAAAGAGCTATCAATTTCTCTAATTGGGACACTTTCTTATATACTAGAAGTTTTTATTCAATGGATAGTGAATTTCAATTGGCAACCGTTACTAAAATGTTGTCATATCCAATAACAATAGGATCAGTATTACATCAATTTTCCCCATATTCAATGAAACCAAAAGGTCCAATCAATCTTGAAGGTATGAAATCTTTGGCAGCTTTACGTTACACATTATATCCCCCAAATTCTTTAACTTCTTCATTGAAAGATCGTCCATTGAGAATATTTATTGTAGGATCAAGAGCTGAATCTCATTTACCTCCTCATGTTTGGAAACAATTATGTTATTTATTTCCAGAAACTGCCATCGATATTCATTTCATTGGTCCAGAATGTTTTGTCAATAGTGAAAAAAGAACTACAGAAACAAGTAATTCCCCAATTGTTCAACGTATCGATAATGAATTGAATTTGATTTATCATACCGATTATTTCCATGTTTTCCATGAAGCTCAAGATTTCTTTCCTTATGATCCGTATCTCGATTGTTTCTTTATTTTCCATCCAGGATTTGGAGCTAATAATTCCAACAATTTGACATGGAATAAAACCGTTGATGCTTTATTGGAAACTAAATGTCCAATATTTGTTAGTGGATTCCATGAAAAAGATTCCATTGCTGATTGGGTATGGTTAGAAGAAAACTTTAAAGATAAAATGGACATTATATTCGAAAGAACAAACAACGTCTTTGGATCCACAAAATGGGAATTGAACGATTTTAACCCTCAAGAAGTTTATCAATATAATCAAAAACTTTTTGGTTTCAGAGGTAAACGTTATCATATAAGTACTAGCAATTAGAGACAGAGAGAGCCACCCACGCGCTATAACTTGTACATATAATATATATACATATATATAAAATTGCCAAAAAAAAAAAAAAAAAAAAAAAACAAGAACCCCATTAAAACAATTCACAAAATTTGCAATTGTAAAAAATTAGAAATACGTAATGTTTTTAAAAGAATGAATAATTGTAATTATCAATTGTAAATCGCCAATAAGGCTCATAGGTTAGAGGCGATGTTGAGGTGTACCACTTAAAATACATTCCTTAATTCTTTTTGATGCGGCGATGACCTTTAAACATGAAATGATATTCGATAATAAAACAACAAAAAAGTTCATAATAATTATATTGAAGACTTATTGTTATCTTGAACCTAGTCGAAAAAAAAAAAAAAAAAAAAAAAAAATTGACACCGATCATGGATTCATTGGTAGTTTCATTATATCTAGCGGTTTTCATATCTACATCGTACTCATCATTGGTATTTTTACCTTATCATCAACCTTCAGGTGAACTTACGAAAAACCACCCAATAATTCTCAAAAGAAGAATAAGGAGCATAATATATCTCACAATATTCTGGTTATTAATCATTCCAATTTATCTACACCATATTGCTCATCTAACAGAAAATTATATCCATGGACTTTCTTTATTTGGAATCATCCCAGGATTGAAATATAAAACAGAAGAATATAGTTTTAATTTCAAAAATGGGTTGAATTATTTAAGTGATTTCAGTCATTGCTCATTATTGATCTTGATTTTATTTATAGGTCCTTTAATTCATGAATGTTTTTTTCAAATCAATAGAGTTGGCCAACGAATCACTTTGTATGATTCATTAAGTTGGGAATTGTCCTCAATATTGGGAATAAGAAACTTGATTGTTGCTCCTCTTGGTGAAGAAACCGTCTTTAGAAGTGTTATTTTATCATTATTTATTCCCTTGAAAAATAACAATATCGAAATTGATTTGTTGATCTGGGGAACCCCATTGTTTTTTGGTATAGGTCATTTAGTTCATATTTGGGAACTAATCAAAGAAAGTCAACATCAAATTGGGAAAATCTTATTAGTTTGTGGATTTCAATTCATTTATACTACATTATTTGGGGCCCTTGAAAGTTTTATCTTTTTAAGAACTGGAAATCTTGCTGGGATTTTTTTTATCCATTTTGTGGCAAATTATTTCGGCTTTCCTACAATTAATGTAGAAACTTATCATGGAAATAGATGGTGGAAATATGTATATTGGGGATTGTTAATAGTTGGTGCAGTATCTTTTAAAATATTCTTATTCCCACTCACAAGCAGTCATAATTCACCATTACATTGGTATTAGATTAGATATATCCTTGACTTCTTTTTTTTTTTATTTTGTTTTATTTTATTTTTTTGTTTTAGCTCTTAAGTTTTGTTAATATAATTAATTACTTCTATATATTATTTTTTTTTGTTAATGTAATGCTCTGGTTACTAAGATTTACGATCTATATGGATATTTTTCATTTGCAAAAAAAAAATGGCACAGATAACAATATTCTCTTCCATCCTTTTTCGAGTCCAAATATCAAAGATATCAAAATATAAAGATCAAAACTTATGTGTTTAACTTCGAACACAAATACACGTATAATGTGTTTTCTATTTGGTTGTTATAACCATTTTGATGTTGCTGGTTGGCATTACTACTACAAGTAATGGGTCACCCTGTTGATGGTGAAAAAAATTTTTTTTTTTTTTTTTTTCAAGTATAAAAAGACGAGAATTCCACCTTCTATCTAATATCCACTCTTGATTTGTTTTCTTTTCTTTGTCGACGTACTTCAGTATGTAAAGCCCTATATGGCTTACAACCATTGCTCTCTGTGCTATATTCATCATTGAGGAACTTTTTTGTTCTCTTCTAATGATTCATAGCTGCTTAAATTTAGATTCACAAAATTGAGAACTTTTCACTAACAAATTCTAAAGTAGGATCATTTCTATAGGTAACGTCTCTCTTTGACTCTTCAAAAGAGCCACTGAATCCAACTTGGTTGATGATTTAATAACCCTTATACCCTAGAATGAGGTGTTTCACTAGCTTGTTCTGTGATCCTAGTTGATCCTGTCATCTATCTTTAAACCGTTCTTCTGTTTGATGGTTTGTTTTTACAAATTTTAGGAAGAAGCAATGATTTCAACCCTATCTTACTATTTGAAGTTGTTTGATGGGGTGGGTATAAGTGGCAGCCTGACAAGTGCATATCAATCCTTCCTCTTTATTGTGTAATGAAAGTCTTCATTATTCTTTAAAGAATTTGTGATTGATGGTTGGTATCAATGAATTTCTGTTGTTAAGTGAATAATCTTTATCCTGTACCGAGCACAGTAATTCTGCACTACCAAAATATTTCAAGTTGAAAGTGCACATAAGTTTCGCCATGAAACCTTTTTTTTTGAAAGTCAATTTTTGTTGAATTATTGGAAACTATTCAAGTTTCATGGAGGAGATATTCTATAGGTTAGTTACATTTAAAAAACATTTTAGAGACAATTTTTATTTAAATCCATATAAAGTTCATTAGCACATCAGCAATATAATATAATACAATTAGTAACATCAATTTTCAATTGAAAAGTCAATGTTAAAAAATAAAAAAAAAAGATAAAAAAAAAAAATAAAAAAAAAAAACACAGAAATAGGAACACTTTTAAACCAACAGATTTGATTGTTTTATGGTGCAACAACAACAACAACAAAAAAAAAGCACACACATTGTTTTTCATTTTTTCGATTTTTGACAGTTTTCAAGATGCAAAGAATAAACTGAAGAGTAAAGATAATGACCGAAAATAGTCTTTACTGTTTGCATCACCGGTGTAGCAGAGTACGTTGTTTGAGTCTTTTGGCTTTGTTGATTTAAAGCACCAGGAGCTGTAGCAGGATTATTGCACATTGTAGATAGATGATTGGTAATAGTTAAGATTTGGGAGATTATTGTAAGTTTCGATGATAATTGAAAGTTATCTAGATATTATTGTTGAATAAATCATTGGGCTGAGCATCTTTAAATATCCATTTTCCCAAACTATCCGTCATCCGATTGATTGTTAACTATTATCGTTAGCCTTAATGCAGGGTGATTTTTTTTTTTTTGTGGTTTTGCGACATCATGAGATCTACAAATCAGTTGACATAAATGTGGCAAAATGGACAAAAAAAAAAAAAAAAAAAAAGGAAGCATATCTAACAGAATTTCGTCTTAACAAAAGTAAATTTATCGCTTAATAAGTTATTCCTTTAGAAAGAATGGGGCACACAAAAAAAAAAAAAAAAAAAAAAAAAATTCCTACTACAAACATAGATAAGACTGTGTTTATTAATTATTATAATTTATTTATTTATTTATTTTTTTAGAAAAATTATCGTTTCTCAAATGCCCTCACTATAGTATACATATCCGGTTATTTTACTTTTATCATAACAAGGTATTCGATAATTTACTATTATAATCTTGAAATGTTCTGCTAAAATTTTATTTGTAAAATCAAAATGGCACTTAATTACGAAAGTAAATTTACGCTTTAAAGCGAAGATAGTTTTTTTTTTTTTTTTTTATCATCACAAAAATTCGTACATTAGATAACTATAAACTAAATAGAGGGGGAAACCAAAGAAGGATGTTGTGGTTTGCTAAATAACAAAAATCAATGGTAAAATTGATATTAACGAATATATCAACAAAACAAAACCCTCAAAGTATAATCAAAAAAAATCAAGACAATAAATCAAAATAAGGTAACATAAAATAGAAGTAATTAAGGTTTCTTGAAAAACTATTTTTTTTTCGACACGTAAAACTAGATTTATATTAAAATCTATACATATGGTATATAATTTGCTATAATGGGGAAAATCTTCAAAAGATCAAAATAAAGTTGAGATCAACTTTATTTTTGAAAGAGAATTTAACTCACTAAAAACCCCTAATTTTTAAATAGTTTTTTATATTATTTTATTTTCTTAATAGTAATATGAA
>JASTUB010000266.1:0-23298 GCA_031124825.1 Saccharomycopsis vini
TTTTTTTTTTTTTTTTTTTTTTTTTTTTTTTTTTTTTTTTTTTAATTTTTTTTTTTTTTTTTTTTTTTTTTTTTTTTTTTTATTTTTTTTTTTTTTTTTTTTTTTGGTTTTTTTTTTTCTACCACTACTTTAATTTATGATTCTTTTTTTTTTTTTCATGCGTCGCAGACACACAAAAAAATAAGACAAAAACTATGCAGGTGAAGTAAGCACTGTTGTACAAGTGTCTGGAGAACCGAAAAGTATTGATGAAAATCTAACATATATTCAACAGTTATTTCAACAATAAAACCAGTATTTTTTCAACTAGATTTTTTTTTGTTTACAGATAAATCAGTTTTCCCAATAACTCTAAAACAAATTTACACGGAAAAAATGATTGAAATTATCAGAAATTTATAAATATACACTTAAGAAAGTTTGATCGGAAAAGAGGAAAAAAAAATAAAAAATAAAAAAAAAAAAAAAAAAAAAGTAAAATACAATAAAAAATAAAAAGAGAAGGAGAGAGAGAGAGAAGTAGTGACCATAGTCAGAAAAATAGAGTTGAGAAAACAAATAGTGAAAAGAATTTTAAAGTCGGGCAATAGTTATTTACTAAGAGAAATCTAAAAGAAAATGAGGGGTGGATTAAGAGTAAATAGTAAATTGTAAATATATGTATTTTTTTTTAACACCACTAGTGTTTATAGCTATAGTGATAATCATATGTGAAAAAAAAGGAAGGGGGTGGGTGAGGAGGTCTTTTGTTGTTGTTGTTGTTGTTGTTGTTGTTGTTATAGGGGATAAACTATTTATGTTCTATGATGTATGACAAGACGCGTATACATGACTGTGCACTTGTGAGAAAACAATGTCATGCCAATTTATGCAGGCTAGGTTTTATCATCGAGAAAAGCAAAAGAGAAAAAAATAAAAATAAAAATAAAAAAAAAAGAAATATGTTTAAAAATAAAAACAAAAAGGAAATAATTGGAATCAATTATAACTTGTTATTACATATAGATCATATGATCTCCAATTTTATTATTATTATTTTTCTAATTGTTATTACTATTATTATTGAATATTCTTATTAATATCAATCATACCAGTAAAATTAATGCAAAAATTATGCAAAAAGTAAAAATAAACATTTTGCATCGTAATTTGAGGATTTTCTTTTTTTTCTTTTTTTTTATTTTTTTATTTATTTCTATTTTCAACGGCAAAACATAAAAAAAAAAAAAAAAAAAAAGAAAAAAAAATGATCTTGGCGTTGTCTCAAAGCACTACTTGAGGGTTTCCAAAAAAAAAAAATAAAAAAAAAAAAAAAAAAAATGTCAACAATTTGGGTTGGCTTCTTTTATACCTAAACTAGTTAAAATAATGGAGACACCTCGTTCGGAATTTTAATTAAACCTTGAGAATGTCATCATAATTTGGAATTATTATTAATTTTGATTTTTTTTTTTTTTTTTTTTTTTTTTATTTTCGTTTCGTTGTGCCTTTAATTCAAAATGTTAGTTAGAGTCATTGAACATTAGTGCCGAGTTACTTACACATTTCATTTTACTGAATTGGAAAAAAGGTTTGTTATATCCAGGATTTATTTCAACCTTTTTAAAATTATTGATATAACTTATGCATACATATATATATATATATATATATAAAAGAAAAAATCAAAGATTAATGTAATTTCATTTAGGTTTGTATATAAATCATTTCTATATCAAATTTGTTGGTGTTATTTGAATACACTTGGAATTTTTGCATTGATTTATGGAAATTTATTGACATCTATTTAATAAACATATATATTGGAGGAAAGAAAATGACAAAAAAAAAAAAAAAATAAAAAAAAAAAGTGAAAATAAAGAATCATAAATTGAACAACTGTTCATATGAACATTTAACATTTTTCTAATTTGACAAAATCAATATATACTAATAAAAATAAATAAAAGAACAATTAACTATTTAGGTTCTATTAATTTTGTATGTATCTATAGATATTTATAAATAGCCGACTTTTGTAATTATAATTTTAACTTCGGAGGCACCTATAATTTGCCTCTTCGCTTGCCGTGGCTATTTTGCCTCGGTAAATTTTCCATGAAAAGCACGTTATTCAGTTAAATAAAAGGAAGTTGTGGTATTTACTTATTATAGAAAGTTTGTCGGTAAACGGAAAAAAAAAAAAATATATTGACAATTTACAAAAAAAAATTGAAATTAAGAAATAAAAATAAAATTAAAAATAAACAAAATAAAAAAAAAAATAAACAGAATAAAAATAAACAAAATAAAAATAAAAATACCATAGATTAGTTCGACAAACTTATGGATATATAAGATAATTGATTTATTTTATCTATCAAGATTATTTATAATGGTTCCTTACTTTAAGTATATCCACCTGTACCATGTGGATATGTCATGTATCAAGTAAGTCTAACATAAGTCTCCTATCTATAGATTTAAAAGTTTCTGATAAAAAAAAAAAAAATTGTTGCTGTTTATGCATACAAGAAATAACAAAGCTAAGATGTCAAAAAAAAAAAAAAAAAAAAAAAAAAAGATTCTTTTCTTTTCCAAATCTGTAATAGATCTTCTTTAAATGTATATATAGTACAACTATAGTTGTACAACTAAAGAATTACTCTTCTGTAATATTAATATAGTTGATGAATGAATTCATTTTGTCAAGAAAACACATGAAAAAAAAAAAAAAAAAAAAAAGCAATATAAAAACTAAAAAAAATAGAATGTTATATATGTTGTACAAAAATCTCTTGGTATTTTTTTTTTTTTTTATTGTATTCATGACTTTTCTTCTACTAATTTTAATTTTAATTTGTTGTTCTTATTCTTATTATTATGGTAGACAAACAGCATCGCTTTACTGCTGCTGCTGCTACTGTCACCTGCGCATCAGCATGCTTTTTACATACTTTTTATTTGACATATATGACAGCCTTTTGTTTTTTTTTTTTATTTTCCCACAAGATAAACTGTAACTGTTTACATAATACGATTTACTGTGGTAGTAGTTTACTTGTCTGAATTGTGTCAATTCAATCCAAATAACCAATTCTATTTTTTTTTAGTAAGGGGAGAAAAAATTAAGTTCGAGTTTCCTACAAATTTATAACAATAGAATTATCACATTAAACATCTTTTCACGAAAATAGTTGTTGTTTTTTTTTGATTTTTTTGCTTCAGCTATTCCACTAGAAAATTATTGAAACGGATCTCTTTTCCCAGTAAGAAAACTACAAATAATTCTAATTCAAAGAAAAAAAAAAAAAAAAAAAAGAAGAAAGAAAAGGTGAATGAATATTTATTTTTTTGAAATTATTAAAAAGAATTAATAGATTTACTGATTATAAAATCCGATTCAAAGAAAAAGAATTTTTTTTTTTTTTTTTTTTTTGCACATCAACTGTTTATAATCCATTGAATTGGTACATATCTACCACCCTACTCTTCTTTTTTCTTTTTTTTCTTTTTTTTTATTATGATTTTTTCTTTCCCTCCAATGTTGCGGTGCGGTTCTTTAGTTAATAATACCAATAAAGCAAATCTACAATTAATTCCATAATTTTAGTCAACTGCAAAAAAATGGACAGAGAAAATAAAGCTAAAGCACATTTAGTATCCGGATTTTTGGGTGGTTTAACATCGGCGGTAATTCTTCAACCATTTGAT
This sequence comes from Saccharomycopsis vini, assembly GCA_031124825.1. Classification (NCBI taxonomy): domain Eukaryota; kingdom Fungi; phylum Ascomycota; class Saccharomycetes; order Ascoideales; family Saccharomycopsidaceae; genus Saccharomycopsis; species Saccharomycopsis vini. Next base: position 3,694 of record JASTUB010000266.1, read on the forward strand.
TTATTAAAAACTAGAGTTCAACAAAGTCAATTTCCTAAAAATGGTACCGTTTCACAAAAACAAATGAAATCTCTTCGAACAATTATTCGAGAAATGTCTTCTTTAAAACAACTTTGGAAAGGTACTTTACCTTCAGTATTACGTACTTCTGTTGGAAGTTCGCTTTATTTGACCAGCTTGAGTATTTCAAGAAATTATTTGGCAAAAAGAGGAATGACATCATCAAAATCTCTTTCATCAGAAATTTCAAATAGATCTACAAATACTTCTCAACTTCCAAAGCTTAAATCTTATCAAAATTTATTAACTGGAGCGGTAATGAGAAGCTTAATTGGTATTCTCACAATGCCAATTACTGTGGTTAAAACTCGATATGAATCAAGTGTTTATAATTATAAATCATTCGGACATGCAATTAAAGATATTTATTACTCTGAAAAAGGTATCAGAGGATTCTTTTTAGGTTGTGGATCAACAATAGCTAGAGACGCTCCGTACGCCGGATTATATGTCCTATTGTACGAACAATTCAAAATATCATTACCAAAACTCAATCCAAGAGATAATCAAAATGCTCTTATCCCAAAAAATTCTATAGATTATTACTCAATGACTATTAATATTGTTTCAGCAATGACCGCCGCTTCTTTGGCTACTATCATAACTACCCCATTTGATACAATCAAAACTAGAATTCAAATTGATCCAGGGTATTATAAAAATTTCTTTCAAGCAAGTAGAATGATTATATCAAATGAAGGTCCAAAAGAATTATTTAGAGGTGCAGGATTAAGATTAGCAAGAAAAACATTAAGCGCTGGAATTGCTTGGGGCGTTTATGAAGAACTTTTAAAATTTTTCTAGACTTTGCACATCATTTTTTTTTTTTTTTTTTAAATTGTCATTCTTATTCTTGAACATATTTTTTTGGTTAATATTTATTTATCAGCAGTTTTCAAAGCATTATAGATTGTTAAGTTGTTTAATATCATTACAAGCATCATCAAATTATTTTTATCGCAAGTAATGTCATCTTATTATCATTATAGCGAACAAGGCGAATTATATTTTTATTTTTTTTTTTTTTTTTTTTTTTTTATTCATTTTCGCTTACATCTTTTCTTTTGCTTTTAAATAGCAGAATTTAGATAGACAGTTAATATTTATTTGGAAAATGAAAAGACTAATGATTCAATATAAACACAGTATTTTTTTTTTTTTTTTTTATTCTTCTTTTTTTGTTGTTTTTTTTTTTTTTTATTATTATTTTTTTTTTGTTAATTTCTCAAACTAAATGAGCTTATAACTTGGCAACACCTTTAACAAAGTTTTCTCCTTTCTTAATAGATGGTTTCAAACCTTTTAAAGCAATGCTTACTAATTTTTTTTCAGAAGTTGTCAAATATTTCAATGGATTTAAAACTTTTGTAACTTTAGCGCCTTGTCCAAAAACAACCGGCACTGCAAAAAAATCAACCCCGGTAGAAGCAACAATTTCTTTACCACCATTAAGACCTGGTAAATAAACAAAAGCTGCTTCAGGGATTTTAAATTCATTTTCAACAGGATATCCTGTTAATGCATTAATAACAATTTCTGCAAATCTATAACCTGCAAATGCCATAGATAATGTAGCTGATCCCGCACCATTTTTGGCCTTGACAACTTCATCACCACCAAATTGAACTCTATGAATATATTTTTTAATGATTTCAGAATTCAATTTGCTAGAAACTTCTTTACCAATTGGAGTTGATTCTATTAATGGAACAATAGTATCACCAGAATGTCCACCAACAACAGAAAATTTCCCTTTAACTTCTGACGGATCAATTTTAAGAATTTCAGATAAAAATGTTTCTGCTCTAACAAGATCTAAAGTAGTGATTCCAAATAATTTTTCTGGATTAAAAACACCAAATTGTTTCAAAGTTTCAGAGGCTATTGGTACTGTAGAATTAACAGGATTTGAAATAATCAAAACAATAGCATTTGGAGAATATTTAGCAACACCAGTGACCAAACTTTTGACAATTCCTGCATTAATTTTGAATAAATCACCACGAGTCATTCCTGGTTTTCTAGGCACTCCTGCTGGAATTATCACCACATCAGATTGAATAAGAGCTGATTTCAATTGTGATTCATCTTTTGGATGAGAAGGTTCGTAACCAGCAACTTTAACATTGGTATTAACATGAGATAAGTCAGTGGCAACACCTTTTGCCAATCTAATATCATATAAACTAAGTTCATCAATTTTATTAGAAAGTTTTAAAAGTAAAGAAAGTGGTTGACCAATCCCACCTGCTGCACCCAAGACTGTAACTTTAACCATTTTCAATAAATAAAGAAAAAATAAATAATAAAAAATCAATAAATAAAATAAAAAAAAAAAAGCTTTTTTTTTTTAATCAATAATTTATATTAAAATTGACAATTGTTTGAAAAATAGTCCGTTCTTTTGATTCAGGTGGGATTGTGTGATTGATGTAGAATGAGTAAGAAGACTCCCCCCTCGAAAGAAAAAAAAAAAAAAATGAAAAAAAAAAAAAAAAAAAAAAAATGCTATTTTTGTGGAGAAACTCTCCGGGTCGTGACGTCACTTTTTTTTTTTTTTTTTTTTTTCTTTATCTACTTGATAAATTTAATTATCCTTCTCTCCATTTGGCTTTTCCAAGATTCTCTTTTAACTTAATCACTTGAGTAAATCTTTTTATTCATTTGATCAATTGTCACATAAACAAAAAAATTCATAGTTACAAAATACTACAAATTAACCATAAGAAACAAGTGAAATAATACACAATTATTTTTTTTTATAAACCTAGTAATTTTTTTTACACACAAAAAAAAAAAAAAAAAAAAGAAAAAAACGAAGTTGATATAGATATAGTCAAATCAAATAAATGACAAATGAAATGAACGAAATAAAAAAAATCGCAAAAATATTTCACGAAAATATGTAGAAACGAAGGTTGTTTTAAATGCAATAAATGTAGCTCTCATTAAAATCACTTAGCTTAAAGTTCATCATGTTTAACATCTTCTTCTTCTTCTTCTTCTTCATCATCATCATCTTCAACTTGTTGCTCTCTTAAAGATAAAGCATCAATACCATTTGTACCTTTTTCTTTGATGAATTCAGCTAAACTTTCTAAATCTCTAGCTTGTTCATAGACAATTGGGTTAGCTTTGTCTCCAGCTGGATATAAGATCAAGGTTGGGAAACCAGAAATGTCAACATTAACATCATTCTTTGTGGCTTCAATGTTGGCAATAACAACTTTTTCAGAAGCGTCTTTGTCGCTTTGATAAATAGCAGCCAATTCTTCATAAATTGGAGCCAATCTTTTACAGTGACCACACCATGTAGCATGGTACATAACAAAAACATCTTTACCTTCATCATTAATGATTTCATCATGATTGTGACCAACTAATTTGAAAACAGCATTTTCTTGTTCTTCTGGAATATCTTCAGATTTGACGTTTGGAACAGCTTTGCCTTCATTGAAATCTTTCAATAATTTTTCAATATCTTCAACAGCCAAATCTTTAGATTGGTCCAAACCATATTTACTGTTGCTTTCCAAGTCATGGATAGCAAATAATGGGAATTTTTCTTCTTGGTTTAAGTTTTCAGCATGTTTACCGAATTTAGAGGCATCCAAACCAACAAAATTGATTTTACCTCTGTATTCTTTAGCAATTTCAGTAGCTTTTTCAGTCCATTCTTGTCTTTCTTCAGGTGTGCTGTAAAATAAGTAAGCTAATGGAATTTTAGCCTTCATGTAGTCTTGAAAAGTTTGACCGTTGATTTCACCAAAATATGGTTTAGATTCACTTTCGATAAAAGAAACTAAATCGTCTTCGACGACTTTATCAGTGAAAACAGCTGGTTCTTCACCAACTTTAAAGTCAGTTCTGTAAACAACGTAAGCCGGTTTTTTAACATCAAATTTAGAAATCAAATCTTTATCACTTGAAGATAAGAAAGTAAATTTTTCTCTGAGAGTGTTAGCAATATTGAAATAAGTTTCATTGGCAGATTTGTCGGATTTTGGTAAAAGTTGTAAAACAACACCATCATTAGCTTCATCAATTGCTTTATCTAAGGATTCAGAAACAATATCATATTGAACAGGTGGTTGAGATTGTTTGATCATATAGCTGGAAATAGCATCAGCTTTTCTAGCACCTTCATATGGTTTGACATCATCTTTTCCTCTGAAAACCTTCAATGTTGGGTAACCTCTGATTTCTTGTTGCATACATAATTCTTCGTCTTCGGTACAATCAATTTGAGCCAATGGGATATTTTTTTCTTGCAATATTTCTGCAGCTTCAGTATATTGAGGACCCAAAGCTTTACAATGACCACACCATGGAGCAAAGAATTCAGCTAAAACAAGTGGGTTTTCTTTTAAGAAGCTTTCGAAGTTTTTAGAGGTTAATTTGACAACAGCGGAATCAGCAGGAGCAGTGGCTTCACCAGCAGCGGCGTTAACTATAGGAGTAATTGCGGCTAAGAGAGCTGCGATTGTTTTCACTGTGAATCTCATTGTGTATATAATTATTTAATTTAATAAGTAAAGGTTAATTGAAGAACTAAGACGAAAGAAGAATATTTTAGAACTAATTTGTGTAGAAATATTTATTGAAATTTGTCAACTTTTTTTTTTTTTTTTTTTTTTCACTATCCATCACAAGAAAAAACCACGTTGATTTTAAGCGCCACCCTTATTATTATATTATTAATAACAAGCTTGTGATCTTTACCCGGAAGTATACAAAATTCTTTAATGAAGCTTGAAAAAATCCCAATTGAGAATTTTATGTCAACATAACAGATCATCCACTTTCAGCTTGTATTTAGATGGAATGTTCTAATGCATAGTTTATCAAATATCAATATGAGGCGATCTTGCTTCGATAACAGTTTCGAAACAGAAGGTTTATCATAGTAGTAGGGAAAGATATAGAAAAAAAAAAAAAGAAAAATCTTAGCTGCATGACAACAATCCTTGAAATAATAAGCAAAGCTATAGTAATATATACTTTAATTGACCTGTCAAAAAAAAAAAGAGAGAGAAAAAAGTACAGCAGAAAATATAAAAAATTTTATTTGTTACCATGAGCTTCAAAAATTAATTTAATACCACTATGAGATGACCCGATTTCTCTGGATAGGTTATATCTGATTTAAACTGCTACGCCGGCCAAGAAATATCGTTTCAGAAGTCATCTTGAAAAAATAAAAATTAAATTCTCTAATCTTACATCATCGCATGGCAAACTCATGCATCCTCAAAAAAAAAAAAAAAAAAAAAAAAAAAAAAGAAAAAAAATTTAAAGATAAAATCAGACTAAACTCCCTTGAGTTGTAAATATGGAAATGATGATATAAATATAAATAAATATAAAAAAAAAAAAAGATGAAAGAAAGTAAATATTAAGATTTCTAAGATATTCCTATAGAAAAACGTTTGAAAATACAAATAAGTCTGAAGTAAAACGTAGTCAGTAAATGGTTAGCGAAAATAATACAATCATTTGATGTCAAATACAGGTTTCAATTTTTTGAGCAATAACCAGTCCTCTCTTGCAACTTGATCTCTAAATGCAGGGTCCTTTAATGTATCAATACTCTTTCTTGATATCAAAGAGTACAATTTATCATTTTCATCAACATGTCTACCCCAAACTGGTTGAGCACCACCTGGAGCTTCCAATCTCATGGCAACACCTTGAGCAGTTTGACCTCTCTTCACAATGTTTTGACTAAGGTGATTAACTTCTAAACTGACAACTTTACCCAAAATCAATACATCTCTTTGTTTAGTTTCAGGGTTGATTTTGACCGCACAGATTGGAGTTCCGTGACGAAGAGTACCTTCAACAACATCCACACCAATAATCATTGGATTTCTTTTGTTGATAATTTGAATAGTATTCAATACACAAGGGAAAATAGCATAGTCCATAAAGGTCTTTCTCTTTTCTTCCAAAAGTTTTTCTTGATAAGCAGTGAAAGAATCGAACAAATGGTAAATAATATCCGCATTGAAAATTGTAATCTTATGTTCTTCAGCATATTGTTCAGCTTCCTTATCTACTTTAACATCGAAACATAACATTACTGCATATTCTGGTGCTTTATCCAACATTGTGGTGGCTTTCATAACATCTCTTTTAAAAACTGGACCTAAACCAACAGACATAACAGGAATTTTCATGTCTTTTAAGAAACTCAATAAAGCTTCTAAAGAACCCAAGGTTGAGGCTTGGACAGTAACACCTCTTCCGCTTGTATCCACTGAGTTAAGCAAGCCAGTTAAATCATCCATAACCTCATCCATTAATTCTTCTTCATCATCTTCTGGACCAACAACTAATAATCTGGAACCAGCAACAGCTTTTTCTAAGTCATTAGCAGCAATCTTAACACCTAAAGCAGCCTTCACTTCTTTATGGTGAACATATTCAGATTTGATTCTCAATTCTCTCATTGGTTGTGGTGTCAACAAAGCTCTGATATTTGTTGCAATTGGACCGTTCAAACCACATAATACCACTCTGTCACCTTCGCGTAAAATACCATTATTCAAAATAACATCAATAGTGTAACCGAAACCTTCAACAACTTTGACTTCCAAGATAGTTGCTTCAATTTCAGAAAGGTACATCAATTGTTTAGACATTCTCTTAGTAGTCAATTCTAATAATAACCACAACAAATCTGGAACACCTTCACCTGTAACCGCAGAAGTTGGGACTATAGAAACATATTTGGACATATTTTTATTTTGGAAGTATAATTCAGAGTTAAGACCTTGTTCAGCTAATTGAAGTTTAATATTCGCCAAACGGTCCTCAAATTCTCTTTTGACAGAATCAGATTGTTGTTCAAAAGAATCTCTGAATGCATTATTTGGAATGGTTTCCCAGCCGTATAATCTATCAATTTTGTTCAAAGCAACAATAAATGGAGCTTTTCTATCTTTCAATAATCTGATAGATTCAATTGTTTGTTGTTCTAATCCATGCATAATATCAATAACCAAGATGGCGATATTACACAAAGAAGAACCTCTAGATCTTAAATTAGTGAAGGACTCGTGCCCAGGAGTATCAATAATCAATAAACCTGGAACTTGGAATGAAGTATGATCTTCATATTTTTCCATGACTTTAGTTTTTTGTTGAATAGCGCTCATTGGGAAATAAGTAGCACCAATTTGTTGGGTAATACCACCAGCTTCACCACCTTGGACATTGGTTTGACGAATTTTATCCAATAATTTAGTTTTACCAGTATCAACATGACCCAAAATACAACAAATTGGAGAACGTAAATCATTTTTAGTATTCTTAGCTGTTTTGGCAGCTGATGCGCCAACAGCTTGCTCAGTTGCTGCAGGTGTACTAACAGTAGATTTAGTGACTTCTTCGATTTCACTGGTTTCTATGGCAGTTTCTTCATCTTCTTCATCAGCTTCTTCTTCGTCATCATCAAGTGCCATTGCTTCCCAGTCATCCATTAAAGCGTCTTCTACTTCTTCGTCAGCTTCAGCGTTGGCAGCAGCAGCAGCTTCAGCAGCTTTCTTTTCCTCTTCTGCTTTCTTAGCCTTTTCTGCAGCTCTTTCTGACGCAGATTTCTTCTTCTTATCACCATAGACAACTTTTTTCTTTTTAGTTAAATCTTGGTCATTATTTTCCATCAAACCTTTGACAACAACACCACTTGCTAATAATTGCTCTTTTCTTCTTTCTTGCATTTTTTTTTCTTCTTTTTGTTTCTTTGTCAATAACTTACCTTCAGCTTTCAATTTTTCTTTTTTGGCCCTCTCTTTTTCTTTTTTGACTTTTCTTTGTTCTTCAAGTCTTTTTTCTTCTTCAATTCTTTTTTCTTCTTCTTCTTGGGCTAATCTTTCTTCTTCTTCTCTAATCAATCTTTCTTGTTCTTCTTGTTGTTTTCTTAATTCCATTTGTCTCTTCAAAGCTGCAACAGCCCCGGTAACTTTTTTACCTTTCTTCTTAGAAGCACTTGAAGCAGGAGCTTCACTTGGAGAGTCTGATTTCTCCTTTGTTTTTTCTTCTTTAGCCTTAGCAGCTTCTTCGGCATTCTTTTGATTTTGTGCTGCTACTTGAGTCTTTTGTTCTTGTTGTTTAGCTTTCTTTTTGGCAGCTAATTCTTTTTTTCTTTGCTTTTCTTTCTCCTTCTTTTCCTTTTCTTTTTCTTTTTTAGATTTTATGGTAACTTTTTTTTCATCTTGCTTTGCTTTGGTTTTTTGCAAAACAGACATGAAGTCTGATGGTGATTCTACTTCTTCACTACTCATTCTGGTGAATGCAATATATCTCTTTTTCTATTGCGAATCTAAAAATCTGCCTGGTTTTTTTTTGATATAATAATCACAGGCACTGTATCTTTCAGACTGATCTCAGTGAAAAAAATTTCGTCAAAAAAAAAAAAAAAAAAAAAAAATTGGTCGAACTTGAAGCTCTTACCCGGTATGTTCAAGCACTCATCTGCAGAAAGAGGCCGATGAGTTTCGATCAAAACCAAAGGCAATCAAAATAACTTGATTGCGGTGCGAATATATTGCAACAATAAGGAATTCTTGAAATATATTCTGATTCACCTCCATTAATATGAGTAAATGGCTACCTCTGTGGAGGTTATCGAAAAGTGTGATTGATGGTTCGCTTTTTTCTTCAGCGCAATTACCAGGAGCAGTGGCTAGGACTGGTCGGCTCTCTAATATTCGCTATTATTCAGAACAGTTGGTGAGCGACTTTTCCAAAAACCATGATGACATTAAAACTACAGACGAAGAGCTAGGTGAAATTGATGGTACTGAGAATACTGGTGTGATTGAGAAAACTAATCAGGAAACTGTTTTATTTTTTAATAATGTAGCACCATTTGATTTAGGGCGCTTTCAAAGCATGAACATTATTCATGATTATTTTTCGTCTTTAAAATCGAACAGTGCAACATTGGAGAAAACCATTCTTAATTTAGCATCCCCTTCAAGTAACCCTATCACTGGAATATCCATAAACTCAGTGTATACGAAGGATGGTGGAGCTTTTGCGAAATTCAAGATTCCGTACAACACCTCTATCTCTGAAGTCAACTCAAAGATCCAGAAAAACACTTTAGCTGCTCCTAAACCATTTCTTGGTTTACTACCAAAAGCACAATGTTTTCCTGTGAAGGGCTCACCTTGGGTTGAAGATTTGAGAAGATATCCAAGTTCTCTATTGAAAGTTACATTTGAAGGAGAAGATTTGACCGAAGAGAAGCTTTATCAAGTTTTCAGAAGATATGGTACCATTCTTGATATTGTACCACAGCCATCTGACTCCAAAGAAACTCCTAGATATGCTATTATAAAATTTAGAAAAATGAGATCTGCTATTTCTGCCAAAAACTGCGCCAATGCATTGAAAGTTGATGATACTACTGTTCATATCAAATATCAACGAGTAGTACGCGAAAATATCATCAAAGAGTACGTTCTAGGCCATCCCCGTATTTCAATTCCAGTAATTCTTGCCATTTTGCTCGCTCTTAGTTCTATTATTTTTGAGCCAATCAGAGAATTTTTCATTCAAGAGAAGATTGAAAAAAAATATGCCTTAGAAAATTTTAGAAATAACAGATATGTAGATGCTATTCTGAAGTACTTCTTGCGATTCAAAAGATTCGTGATCAATCAAAGAGAAGGAACTGGTTATGGTAATATAAATCAAATCTGGTCAGAAAGGGTTGATAAAATTAGAGAATTGAAATTATGGCTTCAAGAAAATGTAAACACTTTTATTGTGGTGCGTGGTCCTAAAGGTATTGGCAAAGAAGAAGTTGTTTTGGACAATGCATTGAAGGATCGCAAAAATGTTTTATACATTGACTGTGAAACTCTCGTTAAATCACGTAATGATTCTGAATTCCTTAAAAACGCTGCTCATCAATTTGGTTATTTCCCAATATTCCCATGGTTGAATTCAATAAGTACATTTATTGATTTGGGAGTCACTGGTTTGACTGGTCAAAAGTCTGGATTATCTGAGTCTAATGATGCTCAATTTAAAAATATTTTATCTCTTGCTCTGATTGCAATCAGAAGAGTTTCATTGCGTTTTTTTAGTGCGTATGTTGCACAGTTGTCCAATGATACTAAGATTGTTGATGACGCTGTGAAGCATGTGACAGAAGATGATTATTTGCAACAGCATCCCGAAGAAAAACCAGTAATTGTTATCAATAAATTTGCGTTCAAATCTGAAAGCTATTCATTCGTGTACTCAAGTTTAGCCAATTGGGCTTCATTTTTGATTTCCATGAATTTAGCGCATGTGATTTTCTTAGTTGATGATATTAGTCCAATGCCAATTCTTACTGAAGCCTTACCTGACCAAGTTTTCAAGCACCTTGTTCTTGCTGATGCATCAAAAGATTCATCCGTTGAATATGTGTTGAGTCAGTTAAATGATGAAGATGAATTGGAGACAATTAAACATGCAAATGGTGAAAAGAAAAAGAACGGTGATGCGAAATTTAGATATAGTTTTGAAACTATCTCAAAATCACTCGAACCTATTGGTGGTAGAATGTTGGATTTACAAGCATTTGTGAGACGTGTTAGATCAGGTGAATCACCAGAACATGCACAACTTGAAATGATTAAACAAACCGCTGAACAAATAATTCAAATGAATCTTACAAAGGTTGGAAGTAATGGCGATTATGATGAATTTCAAATGGCTAGATCTTGGGAAATGATGAAAGTTTTGGCGAAGCAAGAATCAGTGCCTTACACACAAATTTATACATCATTACTCTTCAAATCTTCACCATTGGAACATCTAACCAATCTCGAAAAGGCAAATCTTATTAGTCTCGTCAAAGAAAAAGGTCTTATCAAGGAAATCAAAGCCTCAAGGCCATTATTCAGATCTGCATTTAAAAATATTGTTGAGGATAAAAAGGCTTATAATATATTGGAGACGAGCTATTTATTGAAAAAGATTATATTTGAAACGAAGATGATTGAGAAATGTGAAAAGGAAATTGCTAGTCTTGCTTACGTTGCGCGCTCAGATGCCATTAAAATAAGATTTGAGTACTTGGGTGATAAAATTACTACCTGTACAAGCAATATCAAAAATTATGAATCACAGATTAAGAATCTAGTCAAGGCTTCAAATGAAGTTAAATCAACTAAATCATCTTTCGGAATATTCTAAGTATTGATGTTGTACTCTTTAGTATTCTTTGTTTTGTTTTTTTCTGTTTTTAATTTTGTCTTGTTTTGTTTCGTTTTATTTTGTTTTACTAGATTAAACCACATTGTACATAATCATAATATATTTTTGAGTAACGAACGGCTTATCCATATATTTTGAAAGGTCGTAACGACGAAAAAAATTTTAGGCTTCAGAGCTGAAGTTTTTTCAGAACTTACATATTCCACGGCGTAACATTATAATATATACAAAAAATATTTAGGATTCATAGATAGAGCTTCAAAAGAGAAAACCTAATAACCCCTTAAAATATAATAAATATAGACTGAGTCAGGATAATATCATAAAAATGATATATTTTAGTCTTTTGAGAGAGATCACCCAGTGATTTTAATTTTTCACTGTCCTCTGAGATAAGCAATTGGCTTTATTGAATTTATCAAAACTTCGTTGAATAAGGATCTGCGGCTGATAAGTTTTCTTTTCTCAGTTTTTGTGGAGTCACTAGATGGGAAATCAAATTTTAACCGTCTGCTGATAGCAGATCATACGGTCTCGTTTTTTTTTTTTCGTTTTTCTTTTTTTTTTTTGTCTCTCCCTATATTAGATCCTTCTCATTCCTACCTTTTTTTTAACTTTGGAATTAAAAAAAAAAAAAAAAAAAAAAAATAGAAAGAAAAAAAAAGTACCAAAGACTAAACTAATTTTTCAAAATACTTTTCTAAATGAAGTTCTATAAGCAAGGCCTTCAAGGCTGGCAATTTAAAAAGCCGGATTGGGACTCTTGGTTACTATGTCATTCCGATTCCGATAGCTCTGAAGACAATGCTAAAAATGAAAAACGCGGTCAAGCAACGGAGATTTTTCTTGATTTACTACACAATAGAAAAATTCCTGATCCTTTCAAAGATTGTAATGAGCTCACAGTGCAGTGGGTTGGAGAATCTGATTGGGAATATAAATGTGAACTTCCCTCTTCATATAATCACAATAATCAAGGACTTTCTCATGAGTTGATATTTGAAGGGTTGGACACTTTTGCTGACGTATATCTTAATGATCACAAGATTTTAACTTCTACAAACCAATTTCAAAAACACAAAATAAATGTCACGAATATAATTAATTCTTCGAATATAAACAAATCTGACACATTAAGAATTTATTTCCATAGCTCATTAGTTGAAGGCAGAAAGCTTGAAAAAACTCACGGTAATTATTTATGTTCAAATGGAGATCCTAGTCGCGTGCATGTGAGGAAATCTCAATATCACTATGGATGGGATTGGGGTCCTAAGTTAATGACTTGTGGTATTTATAAACCTGTGACGTTAATCAGTTTTGAAGACAAAAATAATGATGGCGGTTATATAGAGGATGTTTATGTCAAGTCAAAGTTATCTGATAGTTTGATGAATTGTGAAATCGAAGTATCGGTCAAAATATGTGGTGCATCATTAAACCACGATCATAGTAATGATGATTTAATTGAAGAATTCGAGGATTTAGTTGTGTCTGAATTCGATGATTTCATTCATATTGATAATAGCTCAAAACCAAAGGAATATGTTTGTCTTGAATTGTATGACCCTCAGGGCACAATCTTGAAAGCAAAGAAAATAGATAAATTATCTGGGAATGAAACAGTGACTTTGAATATGGGAATTAATAATCCAGAGTTGTGGTATCCTGTCAACTATGGTTCTCAGCCATTATATACTGTAAAAGCTCAAATTATTTCCTCTTCAAGCACTGATGTTTCTGAAGCGTTTACTAGAAAGTTTGGAATCAAAAAAACTGAACTTGTTCAAAAGCCGTTTAAAAATGCGGAAATTGGAACAAGTTTTTATTTTAAAATTAACAATACTCCTGTATTTTGTGGCGGCTCAAATTGGATTCCTGCAGATAGTTTCATTACCAGAGTTTCGAATGCCAGATATACGAGGTTATTAGAAATGGCTATTAAATCCCACCAAACGATGATTCGTGTATGGGGAGGTGGTTATTATGAAACTGATCATTTTTATGAAGAATGTGATAGACTTGGATTGTTAGTCTTTCAAGATTTAATGTTTGCTTGCGGACAGTACCCATGTTATAAGAGTTTTGAAGCATCAGTCACCAAGGAACTCGAAGATCAATTGACAAGGCTCAGAAACTACTGTTCCATTGCTTGTGTTGCTGGAAATAATGAAGATTATGTTATAGTTAAAGAGTTGAAAGCAAAAACATTTCCAGCTCGCCATTTATATGAAAAGGTGTTTCCTAAATTGGTGGCGGAATATCTTCCCGGAATCCCATACAGACCTGGATCACCTTATGGAGGTCATCCAAAAAAAAATGCCAATGATACTCGTTATGGAGATTGCCATCAATGGAATGTTTGGCATGGATCACAAGAACCATATCAAAACTGGCCGCAACTCAAAGCAAGGTTTATTAGTGAGTTTGGAATGGAATCATTGCCATCATTTGCAACTTTACAAGAATATATAACTCTGAGAACAGAATTGATTAATCCTCAATCAAGAACGATCGAATTTCATAACAAGGCTGCTGGGTTTGAGCGCCGTCTAGCCGGTTACGTGATGGAAAATTATAACATTAATTTAGGAAATAGTATGAATATAAACAATGATAGTGAAGACGCTTTCAAGTTCACAAAAGATTGGATTTATTTAACTCAATTATTACAAAGTGAATGCATAACTTATGCCTATCGTGCTATTAGAAAAGATTGGTTTTTAAGAAATGAGCATTACGTTGGAGGTGGTTTAGTATGGCAATTAAATGACTGTTGGCCTGGTGCTAGTTGGTCTGTTATAGATTACAAATTTAGACCAAAAATGGCGTATTATGCTGTCAAGCGTGAATTACAACCATTGTCAATTGTGATTCAGAGAAAATCCGGCTCCGAAACCAATTGTAACGAAATTGCTTTTGATTGTTGGTGTCTTGAAACTAACACAGTAGCTAAAAATACCAAATTTGATGCGGTAATTTTATTTTACAGTATCTCTACTGGTAAAAGACTTCATAAAATCACTTGCAAAGATTTCAAATTAAATTCTGAGGGTCAAACAACGTACGTTTTATCAAACTATAAAGTGGCAGATATTTTGTTTGCAAGTGGTACTGAAAAATCTTGTGATATGCAAGACATAGCCATTGAAGCCAAATTATTAAACTCATCGACACAAGGAAAAGAAGAGGTGATTTCCCGTTGTTATGACTGGCCTCAACCTTTGAAATATACAAGTATCAAGACACGCGAAAATTCATATTTACAATACAAGATCTTTACAGACTTTATTGAGTTTTCTGCAAATAGACCAGTCAAAGGAGTCTGTATCACCGTATTGTCTGGTGATAGAGATATTATTCTTGAAGACAATGGTTTCGATATTTGTCCTGGAGAGATAATTATAGTGAGGGCCGCAGGAATAAAATATGATGATTCATTAGAAATTCAATACTATAATTAGCGCTGCTTACTTCTCAACTTTATACTTTGATTTTAAAATCAGCCTAAACTTACTAAATTTTATAAAGCACAGTATTCTTTTTTTTTTTTTTCAGATTTGTTTATTAACACACTTCTATCCTTTTTTATTCTTTTTTTTTATGTTATTTCCAGTTGGTCCCTGAGTTGCTTGAAAGGGAGTTAGAGGATAAAAAAAAAAAAAAAAGCACACACACAAAAATTTTTACACGCATTAATGAATACATGATAAACTATTACTATGGAATTGTATTAAACGCCAGCAAAGGTAGCTAAAAAATGATAGTTGAAAATATACGCTACATATTCGCTATATTTTCTTTTGTTCAACCATTGATTATATTTAGTTACTAATCTGTCTTGCTTTGCTGAAAGCCTTGTCCTTCTTTTTTACCCAAAATAGTATTATTAGAGTATACGCTATCATCATCATTGCATTTTTCATGAATTTCTCTGATAATGTTAATATTTCTTTGAATTTTGAGTTTAAAGAAATTAAGGTTGTTGAATTCATCATGATAAATTTTCAGTGAAGAAGAAGGAGGAGGAGGACGAGGAAATGTCGATTCAGTTAATGATTCTTGATATTTACTTGTAGCAGTTTCTTCCATAATTACTGTTGAAGGTGTATAATTTGAAGGATTCGAATCGAAGAGGTCATGATTGAAAATTTTTGATTGATTCACATTATCAGCAGATGCTGGCATTGACTTTGGTGATACTTTGTTATTGTAGCTATTTTTGTTAATGTAACAAATTTCTGCGGTTTCGAAATTACTTCTTGGTCGAGGTTTGCGTAAATTGTTAACTCTTTTAGAAAAATTGTTGTTATTGCTTATACTGTTTTCGGATTTTGCCATGTTTTTGTTATGTTTATTTAGATGATGAATTATTGATATGGCTTGTTGCTTATATATATATATATTATCTATCAAATAAAATTTTAGTGCTTAAATCTTGATTTAGAAAGAATAAATTTTTCAAATATTTATAGATTTACAAGATGATTTTTGTAATTTTGTGAATGTGAGAGACTTGTTTTAAATTGGGAAGACAAACCTCAACACAAAAATAAGGAGGTAAGGCTTCCCTTTTAATTCTGTTCCCTTTTTTATTTATAATATTTTATATTTGTCTATTTTTTATTTTTTCATTTTATTTTTTTGTCCTTCATATATTCAATTACAAAATTGTGAACATTGAGAGAGAGAGAGCCCACAAAAGCAAAAGAAAACATCAAAGAGTACAAAATAATTATGTATATACCGTGAAATCTAGTCAAAAGGATGAAATTATGGAGCTTCGGATGGAGGCGGTTATATTTAATATATTCGATGTTTTCGGCACGAAAAATTATAACAACTCTACTATTATTTATACAAGCAGCATATATTGAAATAATAAGTGTTTAATAAGTGATATGTCGTCTTTTGCTTTGTTGTTAATTCACTACAAGGCCTTCCTCTCTTTTAGTCTGTTGGTTGACAAAAAAAATAAAAACAAAAAAAAAAATCAACAAAAAAAGTAAAAAATTGCCGTCGGAAAACAAAAAAGAAAAAAAAAAAAATTTTTCTTTTCTTTTTTCCACGGCATTTTTCAAGTTTTTTTGTTGATTTTTTTTTTTTGTTTTTTTATTTTTTTTTTTGTTTTTGAAGTGCTTTTCATGCGGTTAAGCTCACCCCCTTTATTGCAGGAGTTAATAACCTGACTCATCAGTCAAAAAATGTATTTCTATCAGCATAGCATTGTTCTCTTGCATAAATCCTACCCCAAATATTTGGTAAAGCAAGTATGAGTAAACTGCCAACTGATGGTTGCCTACAAATATGGTTGTACACTCTACACCATGCATGATCACATCTATAATAAGTTTGAAAAAAGAAAAAAAAAAAAAAAAAAAAAAAAAAGAAAAAAAAATAGCTTCAAAAATTTTTCATTCGTCTTTTGATCTTATAAATAATAACTACCTCCCCAAAAGTGTATTTGTCTTTAAAGGAAATATTTAGTTTTGTTTTTACTTTTTACTTTGTTTTGTGGTTTTGTCTACATTTTCATATTTTTTTATTTATTTTTATCGCATTACCATACTATATATACCCTCATTAATAATGGAGAAAAATATACCCCCAATAGATTCTCCTTATACCAATACAACAAATAATCTGCAAAGTATGAAATCAAGCGATTATGATATCGAAGGGTTGAAATCACAGGGCAATCAAGGAGATTTTGAAGTAGGATCAGTAGAACCTACTATTAAACGTGATTTGAATCCTCGAGTGGTAGCAATGTTGGCCCTTGGCGGAACAATTGGTACTGGATTGTTTGTTAACATTTCAACTCCTTTGGCAGCTGCTGGTCCAGTAAATGCTTTGATTGCCTATTTATTTGTTGGGTCAATTGTTTATGGGGTTATTCAATCTTTGGGTGAATTAGCAACCCATATTCCATGTGCTGGTTCATTTTTGATTTACAATAGAAGAATGTTGAGTGAATCTTTTGGATTTGCGGCCGGTTATGTGTATTGGTTCAATTGGGCAATTACATTGGCTGTTGAATTATCAGTAGTTGGTCAAGTTGTCGAATATTGGACATTTGCTGTACCATTGTGGGCTTGGATCTTGATGTTTTTAGTGATATTGACTATTTTAAATTTATTTCCTGTCAAATATTATGGTGAAATTGAATTTTGGGTTGCCTGTATCAAAGTGGTGTCAATTGTTGGATTTTTGATTTATGCACTTTGTATGGTTTGTGGTGCTGGTAAAACTGGTCCAGTTGGTTTTAGATACTGGCGTAACCCAGGTCCTTGGGGTCCAGGAAAAACCGCTGAAAAAAGATTTCTCGGTTGGGTTGATTCTTTAATTAATGCTATTTTCACTTATCAAGGTTGTGAATTGGTTGGTGTTACTACTGGTGAAACCAAAAATCCAAGAAAGGCTATTCCAAAAGCTATTAGATCAGTTTTCTTTAGAATTCTTATTTTTTACATTGGTTCATTATTTTTTGTTGGTTTATTAGTCCCATATAATGATCCTAAATTATCCAGCGATACCAGTTTAATTGCATCATCACCATTTGTCATTGCTATGTCCAATTCTGGTACAAAAGTTTTACCAGACATTTTCAATGCAATTGTTTTAACAACAGTTGTTTCTGCAGCTAACTCAAATATTTACTCATCTTCAAGAGTCCTTCATGGACTTGCAGCTGATGGATTATGTTTTAAAGTATTTGCCAAAGTTACAAAGCATGGTGTTCCATACGTTGCCGTTTTATTTTCTTCACTTTTTGGTGCATTAGGATTTCTTGTTTGCTCGAGTTCCGGTAGCGTCGCCTTCAATTGGTTGATTCAAATTTCAGCAGTAGCTGGAATGTTTGCTTGGTTAGGAATAAGTATTTGCCATATCAGATTCATTAATGCTCTTAAATTAAAAGGATTAACAAGAAATGATTTGCCATTTAAAGCCGCATTGATGCCATATTTGGCGTGGTATTCTGGATTTTGGGTGGTGATTTTGATTCTTATTCAAGGTTATACCTCATTTACACCTTGGGATACAAATACCTTTTTCATCAATTATATTTCACTAATTGTTTTTGTGGTTTTCTGGGCAGGACATCAAATTATTACTAGAAAAAAGATTTGGATTCCTCTCGAAGAAATTGATATTACTACAGGAGCAAGAACTGTGGAAGATGACGAATATTGGGAAAAAGTTGAAGAAGAAGAAAGAAACCAAAGAACATCAGTTTGGCTGAGAGCTCTCGATATAATCTTTTGAATTGAGTTACCACCAGAATCTACAAAAAAAAAAAAAAAAAAAAAAAAATGAAAAGATCTAAATTTTGTGGATGCTTTTGTATTTGAGTTTAATATTTCCGTTTTTTTATTACTTTTTTGTTTTGTTTATTATTTGGCATTAGTGATAGATAATTGCATTATTATTTATAGTTCATTTACTTTTCTTTTATTTTTTGCTTTGTTTTTCATTTCTCTTTTGTTTTATTATACTATTATACTTGCATTGTTACATTGCTTGCTTTTGATTATTTTTTCAAAAGTGGGTAATTTAATAGAATCTTTTACCAATTTTTGTTATTCATATCCGATTGTAAGATCAATGTTTTTAATATTTACTATAGTAAATTCTAATATTAGAATTTCTAGGTCTCAAAATATGCCAAAAATAATCGTGACAGTAGCTCTTTTTGCCAATAATTTCTCAGCCACAATTATTATATTGGACGATTTTGATTATTTTTCTGATTTTATAAACGAGTTAAAATGATTTGCTTGAACAATTTTACGCAAATAATAGTAATTTGAGCTATTCTTTTAAAACAACATATAGTGATCTCAAGGCTTAAAAGGAAATAAGTGAAAAAAAAATAAAAAAAAAGAAATAAAAAAAGCTTGACTCAAAAATCAAACAAGGGGTATTTGAAGCCGTTCAATTTTCCGTCGGCAGTTTTTTTTTTTTTTTTTTGATTGTTTTTCTTTTTGAACTTTGCAATTTGTGAAAATTTGACAATTTTATTTTTTTTTTCTTTTTTTTTTTGCCTTGTTCATCATGTACGTTATGCATAATTGTAAATTCAAAATTTTAATATACAAATTAACATCAAACATAACAAAACGCTTATAAACATTACACTAATCCTTTTTTTATTCTTTTTTTTTCACTGTTAGTTTTTTTTTTTTTTTTTTTTTTTTTTTTTTTTTTTTTTTTTTTTTTTCTTTTCCTTTTTTTTTTTTTTTTTTTTTTTTTTTTTTTTTTTTTTTTTTTTTTGGCTGCATTATTATTAATAAAAAAAAAAAAGCTATATAAAAAGCTCCTTCC
>JASTUB010000267.1:0-23257 GCA_031124825.1 Saccharomycopsis vini
ATCAGATAATATCTAAAGTCAGAAATACTATAAATCACTCTTTTCAAGATTTAAATAACTGATTATATATGAAATAATTTTGGATCCCTACAAAGAATTTTCAATGATCAAAAAAATAGTACATATCGCTATGTATTATAAATTTATTACAAGATACATAAGTTTGAAGCCAAATGAAATGCCAGAACAAAATAAACTAGAAAGGAAAAATAAAAATGAGAAAAAAAGATACTAAAATTCAGATATCAGAAATGTAAATGCGTTTCAAAAGATAAAAAGGATGAAAATTAATGAACAAAAAAAAAGTGAAAATAAAAGAAAAAATTAGTGGTAAAATTCATGACAAAATTAACTCAATTCAAGGCATCAAAAAAAAAGAAAAAAAAAAAAAAAAAAAACCACTGGAAGGTGAAAAAGAAATAAAAAAGAAATAAAGCCACCAATTAACACAAATAGATAATAAAATAAAAAGGAAAAGAAATATAATGAAATATGTGGAAGTAATAATAAAAGGACACCCTTTGTTTTAAATAATATAGTATAATTTGAGAAAAAGGTATAGAAATTTTTGTGAAAGCGATCAATTATTGATAGCCACATATTCAACATTAGTTTTAGCAAATTTGAGTGCTTCGGCTACTTCATCACCACTCAAATTATGTTTCACCCTAACATGTCGAGAGAGAGCATCAATTCTGCTGAAAGTTTTAGGAGCAGTAACATGCTTATCAGAGCCACTTGCTTGATTATCACTCAACTTCTGTTGATAAATAGCCTCACAATGTTGGCATCTGAAAATTTCCTTCTTGGTCGCATGGATGGTATTGTTATGTCTAATCAAATCGTAAGGTCTAGAGAAATTCTTGTCGCAAATACGGCAATATTTCTCGTCGACTGTTGGGACCGAACCAGCTGAATCATCTTCCAAACCATCTTTCAGGTTCTCATTTGAGTGAACTTGGATAGAGCTTGATCTTTTGTGCTTTGACTTTTGAATGGAGTAGTTTTTGGTATTGGGTTTAGTTTTCAATTTGCTGACAGACGAGTTGAGTGGGATAAGCTTCGCTGAGTTCATCACTTTATTTCTATTCTTAAACTTGGTAAGCTCCTCATTATTATTAACAAAAGAATGAGCTCTTGAAGTTCTATCGAAAAATTCAAGTGAGTCAAACTTTGGTGTGTAGCCACCATCTTCATAATCAGATGATTCAGAGTCCAAATCCATTTGAACATTTTCTTCTTCTTCGTCATAGTCTTCAAGAACGGTTTCGTTATATATTCCGGGTTGTGCAAAATGTGGTTTAGGGCTTGGAGATATCGAAGTACTTGGAGTTGAAGGAGCCGCTAGAGCATCTCTTTGAGATTGGCCAAAGCCTGCATTAGAATTATTGATGTCCAACATATAGCCTGGAAAAAAGTCACTATCGTTTGTTTCATGGTCATCATCATCATCATAATCATCATCATCATCATAATCGTCATCGTCGTCTTCACTGTCCTCTTCTAATTCTTCTGTGAATAGCATGTCCGGTTGGGGAGTGTCAAACTTTTCTGATATAAATACTTCATCAGCAGCAGCATCACCGTTATAAATATTGATATTAAAATACTCATCATCGCCCATTTTGCTGGTGAATGACTGAAAAGGTTGTACTGGCTGAATTGGTTTATAGAAACCGGAATTTAGCTGAAGATCAGGATTAGCATAATCATTAAAAGGTTGGATTTCATTGGAATTATTTAAAGCCATAAGATTCGGAATAGTATTAAGGTAGTTCTGGTTACCGCCATTATTGTTGTTGAAGTTATCGATTTGTTGCGAATGTTGTTGATACAGATTCAGAGGAAGATATTGGTTCTGGGGTTGGATCTGTTGCGATTGCTGGGCAAAATCATATTCTGCCTTGCTATAATTGAAAAAATCAGATGTATCGAAAGTTTTGAGCTGACCATTAAGCTTAGGTGAGCCTGTTTGAGAAGTTGTTATAGAGTTCATATTATAAAGCTCGTCCTCAAGAATATCGTTCACAGGACGATTATATGAGAAAACAGCAAAAGAAGTCATTGTTTATTTATTTTTTTAAATTTTTTTTTTATTTTTATTTTCTTAACGAAAGCCGACGTTCAAAATAAAACAACTAAAAAGAATAGAAGAAAAACAACTATCGAAAAGTTATAGTATCAGAAAATAATTTTTAGCTAAAGTAAATAGATAGTATGGTTTTCTGTAACAAAATTGATGTGAAGAAAAACTTGTTAATGCCTTCAATTAATTAAATTAAATGACCACTAACCCAGGGAAACTATGCTTTGTAATATAGGTTTGTGGATTTTTTCTTATTTTTAAGTTGTTTGTAAAGAGGGCCACCCCCGATGCGATCATGTGACTAACTCCGGTTTCAAAAAGCGAAGATTCTAGAAAGTGACTAGATTTTGGGGAAAAGATTTGTAATACTTTTTCTTCACTACGAGGTTCGGCAATAAGTCGGTCGATAGCGTAATCGCCAGGTACTTGTTTCTTTTTTTTTCTTTTTTTTTTTTTTGTTACACTTTTCATAAATATTTTTTCTACGCGAAGTTTATTTTATTATTGCCTCATCCAATTCAAAACTTTTTCAACGAAAGTGATAATTTGATAAAAGTAAAAATAGAAATTAAGTGGGAAAAGACAGAGAATCGGGATTTAAAAAGGATCTGCGATTACTCTGTCAATTTTATTTTCATGCACGAGGCACACTTTGATACAGTATTGGCGGAGGAAGAAACAATTGACTGCAGACAATTTAACATGCTGAAAAAAAAAAAAAAAAAAAAAAAAAAAAAAAAAGACATTAGATTGGGTATAGTCATACATACCAATCTAAAGCCATTTTGTGGCTTATTTAAGAAAAAACTGCTGCCAACCTGTGTAAAAAAAATTTTAGCAGAAATTGCTGACATTTTGTTCAGAAAAGATGAAAGTGTGACATTCTCATATTGCTTGTTTTCAATTTTCACACTCTTCTATATACTTATAGTGGATTCTTCAGCACCCCTCCCCTTCTGTATAACTTCCACTTAAGCCTCTTAATTTGAATGAATGTTTACTATTGCTAACATTTGATCAATTGTTGTAGCGTTGACTGAAAAAGTATGTTTCATCTAGCATTACTGTGACTGTGTCTGCGCATTAGCTCCTGATGTGAGAAGCAAATACAGTGCCATGTTAATTAGCCCTGCTAATTGAGGGTATTAATAGCTCAATTGACTTAGAGCAATACATCTGAAACAGATTTTATGTAGAGTCACAAATATTATCAAGTAAATTCAAGGGCGCAGAAACACTTTCGATTATCAGCTTGCTACAATAAATAGTCCTATATTTCCTAGGTGCTAGAAATAGCGTTTTCAAGAAAATTTTCTATAAACTTTGAAGCTTAGAAGACAGGATAAATGGGGTTCAAGAATGATTGCTAATACTAAACCGTGTAAATGTCGAAATGGCTGTTATGAATTCTCAATTCAAAACTATTTATCTACACTGTCTCAACTTGATTATTCCAGTGATGCTGATCTTAATTCTCCTTTTTGTGAATCATACCTCATATCACAACATTAATTAAACATAGGCATCCAAATATCATTGTTTTTGATTAGTATTTTCAAAGCATTAATTATATTTTAGATCTTGTTCAATTTTCCACCTATTTTCTTGTTGTGACCATAATAAATAACTCTCATTCAATTTATATTTGTGATGTTGGCCCCAAAATCTCTTGACTTTTCACCAATAAACTGAAGTAAGTAAGTAATTATAGAAATAAAAAAAAAAAAAAAAAAAAAAGAGAAACTCTACTTATAAAAAATAAAATCGCAGAATAACTAAGCAGGAGGCAAGAACCCGGCAAACAATGCACTTTGAACCAAAGCATAGATAAACATCCAGCTGATAATAATTTTTTCTACTGTGATACCTTTAAAATTATTCTTTCTATAAACTTTACCAATCAATTTTTCTTTATTGTTATTCTCTATCAATTTGCAAGCCAAATACCAATATGGTAAAGGTAAGAAACCGCTTATTCTTGTCAATATTTGAATATGCCAGCATGTAATGCCTAGAACTAGAAATATTAAGCTGATATGAACCAAAGGGTTTAGATCTGGAACATGTCTAGATCGAAACCAAGATGCAGACAATGATAAGATAAATATTATAGGAAAAGCTAATAAAAAATTCGGTATATTATTGGCTGTCCAATATTCGAACAAGCCAACATTCCAGTAATGCCTTTGTGCAAACGTATAAAGAGATGGTAGCACTTTATCGCACCAAATAGATCTTTCTGGACAAAACTCATCATACGCTACTTTGTTTAAAAAAATAAAACTCACAAGTGTAATTAAGCCACTCAATAACGACACCAAACTATTGAAAAATCTTCTATTGAGTGCAAAGCGAAAAAAATCGTAGAGATAAATATAAGCAACAAGTATAATATTCAATCTAACCATGATACCAGCGCCCACAAAAAAGCTTGATAGTATATAGCTTAGTGTATTGAAAATGGCTGGTGTTTTTAAAGCTACCTCTTGGCTTTTGTTTGTTAACAAAGAAATCTCTCTGAGGTACAAACCTGTGAGCGCTAAAAATGATGCGAGAGACTCCGAATATGGAGCAGTTAAAAAAATTCCTGCAGGATTGAGTATATATATTAAAGCAGCTTTCAAAGCCAATTCGCTTGGGGCCCTCTCTAAGTTTAAATATAGTGTTTTGTTTTTGTCTTCAAATATATTATTAGTCCAAAGATACAATACCAAAATGGAGAAATAATGGAAAACATTTGTGGCAACTGTTGCAGCAATCAACTTTGTGTAAAAATTTTCATATATTAAATGATTAAGCTCTTGATTTTCAATCTCAATGAACGGAAAATATTTCACGAGCCTCCACCACAATGGACAAAAAACCCATTCGTGCTCATAAGTTACACCATCAATGAAAAGCTTCGAAAAATAAACTCCATCCCAGATGACAAATTTCTCAAATATATTTTCAATCAAAAATCTTAAAACACGTTGATATTTGCTGATGTTTTCTGAAGATAATTGGGTTATTTCCTTCAAGTTCCGTGTTAATAATAATATGAACTCTTTTTTATCATTAACGATTCGTTCAGATGATAATATGATTTGTGATGATGTATCAAATTGGGCGGTAGTACAGCACACAATTATTAGTTGAAGGATTTTGAATAAAAAAAAAAACACTGATAATTTTACTAAGTGACCAAATTTCATCATTTACCACCTTCATGTATATGAACTCTTTCTGTTCATTCCTGTTCTGCTTTTCTTCTCTTACATTTTATCCTCATCATACATATACTTCCAATTTCACGTTTTTTTTTGTTTGTTTTTTTTCTCTTAGGATCTGTGTGATCAATACAATTAATTACTTTATGCACTCGTAATATATAAATTTCAAAAGATCGATCTACAATGTTGTGATTCCTCCCACCCCCCTCTTGCTGTATTTTTTTTTTTTTTTTAGGGTGAGTTAGTCATCTATTAATAATATATAAACCAATCTTTAAAAAAAGACGAACAAGAAAAAAAAATGTATTATCCGAAATATTTCTCATAATAATAAAAAAAATTTCAGGAGCAGTGCTTATAAGATTAGATAATAATCATCGATCAAATAATTTGAGATCAGAGCCTACTTCATTGTAATGCCAGAAGTAAAAGAACAAGAAAAATTAAACTCACTCATAGCTTGGGCAAAAAAAAATGGAACTTATATTGATAGAAACATTAGTTTCAAGTGGGACTTAAAATCAGGTACAAGAGCATTACTCAATTTACCACAAGGAAATAACAAAGATACAAGCAATAGTAAACAGCGAGAACTTAATGGTACATGTGATGTGGGGAGATCTTTGATTGAAGTGCCAGAGCTGTTGCTAATTACTCCAGTACTAGCACAGGAGTTTTTTGGTATAAAAGAAACTACAAGTGCACTGGTTAATAGTAGTAATGTATTTGTGCAATTACTCATTTCGTATATTAAATTCAACCAAAATCCAACTCAAGGCCCTAGCTCAAGTTTAAAACTCAATGTTGACAAGATCCAAACTTTTTTCAAATCATATGTGGATTATTTACCATACGACACCGGCTCGCCAATACTATGGAATGAAGAAGAGCAAAAAACTCTTGACGGGACTGATGCGAAAGAAGCCCTTGAGCTGAGCATTGAGCTGATAAGAAAGGATTGGCAGCATGCTATAGGTTGTTTGCAGAAGATACCTTATTGGAATGATATAATCTCAACATCAACAGAAATCATCATAAATTCATCATCTTCCAAAACAACCGACGTTCGAAAATGCAACATTGGTAACAATAATAGAGATACAAGAGATAAAAACGCTCAAATACAATGGTACAGCTTTGAAGCATTTAAATGGTCACACACAATTCTTACATCTCGTGGGTTTCCGTTTTTTATGTTGGACCCTAGCTCAAGAAACTTATCCGCGGCTTTTCTTTGGCCTGTGGTGGATTTATTAAATCATTCTCCTTGCGCAAAAGTTAAATGGAATTATAGAGATAATAAAATGGAATTTCAGCTTTCTCAGAAAGATTACACTTTTGCCAAAGATATCACAGAATCAAAAACAATTACATTTAAAGATTTGACAATCGAGAAGAAAGATAGCAATGAAGATGAGAAAGAAAAAGATATTAGCAGTTCCAAAGATAAAAATACAATAAAAGAGACTAAATTTACCATAATCGAACTTTTCAACAACTACGGTGATAAATCAAATACCGAATTAATGCTTCAATACGGCTTCCTCCCAGTGCATTCACAACAATACACTAATTTCCATTTGAAATTATCCCAGCGTATTGAAAAGCTACCTTCCCGAATTTTGAAACTTTACCTGAAGTCTTTCTCCTCTGATTCCGTTTCATCACATGGAGTTGTATTTACATTTCCGTTACATCTTCAATTTCTTGTTAGTGGTACTAATGCTGGTGACGATAAAAAAGATGAAGATGCTGGTGATCAAAGTAGTAAGATGTATTCAACTGCGCTTGAGGATTTGCATTTATTGTTGGCGTACTCCACTAGACTTAAAAGTGAGAAAGCTGCGCAAGCGGCTACTACAAGAATGCGTCTTGAAGGATACACAACTCTTGGAAGCCTCTTGAAGCTGCAGATTGAGAGATACAAGTATACCCCCATTACACAGCCGTCGCCTACCATTCAGAAGAAAAATTCATCACCATTAAGACCACAAGTTGTAGCGTTAAGAAAAGCATACCTCAGTTCCGAACGAAAGATTTACCAGGCAGCGTTTGATCTAGTTTCCAAATGGGAAAAAACTGAGCTCAAAGTTTGTGCTAAAAATGTTTTTTCATTGAAGTCGCTTGTGAATTCCGACGGCAAATTGAAACAAAGGTTAGTGAAATACGAAGATTACTTCAAAAAGTTCTCTACGGACTTATTGGCCTTGGAAGGAAAAAAGATTGGGATTCTTCAAGTTTGGATTCTTCGAATGGTAGAGGAGGATTATATCAAGAGAGGGAGTAAGCTCGAGTTTGGATTTATCAAGGAAATATTCACGCAGGTGGGCACCACAATGTCATTTGACGCATCGGATTATGAGGAATATACAAGTGATTGGAATCGCTTTGTGAATGAGAATATCGTATTGAAAGGTACGGAAGATAGAAAAGATGTGTTTAATCTACATAATTTTGTAATCGCAGGAACAGTGTGTGATCGAATCAGCTGCTTTAGACCTTCAAATGGCGAGTTATATGTTATAAAGCCTGATGAAGGGGCATTCTAAAATTTGAAAACGAGAAGTAAGAAGATTTAAGGAGACGACTTGTTACAATTGAAATATAAGTATAATAGACTTATAGAGTTATTGTCTATCTATGTATGTTTTGTTTTTTTTTCTTTTCTTTTTTTGTATTAATATTTCTAATGCTTTGACCTTCAATGGACATTATTATTTAGTATTGTTAGATGTATTTGCAAATTTGGATTTGTTCAGTTATTTAAATATGCTAATAGCTTTCCACTCAGTTTAGTTATGACGAAATCCTCTATCGTCCCTGAAAATACCAGAGTGATGTTTACAACATCATATTCCTTTAAGTTCTTAATTTTGATATAACTTACTTTGATTGATTTAAGAAAGAGTTAAATTAATTAGTGCTATACAAATACAGGTAAATTAAATATACAAATATACAATAGCATGAGTGAAAGAAACTTTTTTCAAAACATAGTGGCATCACTATGTAGAAGGTAATGCGTTTTTTGTGAAATATAGACCAGGGTCAGATGCATCAATAACGTTACCAGCAGGATTGTAACTGCAAATGTAATAACTAGAATTACTATAATTTGGACAGTATTTTGTTGCACACGCAACTTGTGTAGTACTTACCCAGATGAGTTGAGTAAAATGGCCTGTCGACTCACTAAAACCTGGATCAGAAAAGTTATAATTTTTGATTTCATCATACCACATATTCACTGCACTAGTACCATTCATGGAACTTCCAAGAGCAAGATTTTCACCATAAGGTCCACCACTGTGTACTAATGTACCAGAACAATTGTATTGGTCAGCATAGCCCTGAGCATACTTGTATAATGTGAGGTTAAAAGTCAAAGGTGGCGCTTCATGGGGTGCTCGAAGTTTGTTATGCTCTTCAATCATTTTGGTATTCAACTCAACTGATGATAAAGAAACAGATGCTGGAATCGATGTTTCAATAGATGAATCTGGTATAGAAGAAACAGAATAAGAGGTTGGCGATGATAAGATCTTGGGATTTTTTGCCAATGATGGTGAAGAAAAAGATAAAGTTGATGATGAAGTATACGAAGTTGTGAATGCTGAAGACTCCACCGAGGCTGTTACTGATAAAGGCGATACTTTAACTAATGATAATAACACATCAGTAGTTGCGGAAGGTTGTTTTGATGATGCTGACTCTATTGTAATTGCTGTTTGCACATATTGTATAGATAATTCAGGCTCTGTTGACGATGAAGATGTTATGGAGAGTAATATTTTGGACAGTATTTCTCCCAAAGATGATGTTTCACGCGAAGATACTTCACAATGAGATATAGATGATAAAGATGTAGAATATTTATTGGAACTTGAGGAAGAACTAAATAAAACCGCCGACGAAAATGTTCCTGGAACTGAAGAAATCTTGGTAGCAATATTGAGACTTTTGGGGGATGTGACAGTAATCATATCTTTTGTAGATAATGAATGTGATTTTGGCAATGAGCTGGCCGAAAGCATTAATATTGAAGGTTTGGGAGGAGTAATAGTTATTGTTGGCCTCAGAGAAATTTTTACAGTATCAATTGAGACGGAATTTGCAGAAGGAGTTGAGTAAATTTCATTTGATTGTGATATTAATGTATCACTTTCCATTGGCCTTGTCCAAGTTGAGTTCTGGTAGTCATTTGCATCAATCCCAACTGTGGCAATGCTTGTTCTTAGGACTGTTACTGGTGACGGAAAATCACCATAAACAGTTACTATGTTGGTAGTTGATGGCACATAAGTATAGGAAGTGATAATTGAAGTTGAATCATACTGTGATATGCTGGCAAGAGAATAATTGGCCAAAACAGTAACACAAATAAGTAAGGCTCTATGGAGAATCGAAAACAGCAATGAGAGGCATTTTGCTTTTACCATGTTCATCAACTCAGAATATGCGAATTACTACAAGAGAATAGAGCAATTTTGAATTATGAGCAAGACAGCGAGCAAAAGAAGAATAATATATAATTATATAATTTTCAAGAACTCAAAAAAAATTCCAATCTTATCTATGATAGTTTATAGACGAGCGTAAGTTTAACCATCACTGTTTCAAGCATTGGATGTCGAAATTGAAGCGCATATTGTATTGTTATGCAGAGTACAATTGCCAGCATCTATCTTAATATAGTCTATTTTGATATTAATGCTTTTCTTTTTTTTTTTTTTCCCTGTTGAATATTCAGAGAAGAACACAAAGCAAAACTATATTAGAAAAACTTACAAAGATATATATGATTGCAAAACAAGATTGTAACCTTGAATGATTGTTATTTTTTTATTTATGAAATCGTGAAAATGTAACCTGCATAACTCAGCAGTAGCAAAGAAGCCACAGCTATTTGTGGTATCCCTTAACCTCTTTGCCCTTAATTTCTTTTTCTAAAATATATTTCTATAGAAAATTCAAAAATCAAAAAAATATTATTAAATGTACTTTGAAACCAAAGAAACAGCCTACCATCACTTGACAGACTGATTACTTTTGATCACGTGAAGTACGGTTAAAAGCGGTGATCACCTGGGCTCAGCTGATGTATGCACAAAAAGCTTCCTTACTAGTAAGGAATAATTTTGATTAAGCTACAGCTACCTTGCTCTCAAGGGTTAAGAGATATACGGAGAACTTAATAAAATACATGATTGATATTAGACAGTAATAGTGGTATTAAGGATAGCAATTGTTTTTTTTCCGTCGATTTCTTTGCGTGGTGTCCATAAAGAGAGCTGAAAACATAGGGAAATGGCAAATCACAAATTGATTTTATTGCGTCATGGCGAATCGGAATTTAATAACCAAAATTTATTTTGCGGATGGATCGATGTGAAATTAACGTCAAAAGGGTGTAGTCAAGCAGTTAACTCTGCAAAACTTATTAAAGAGAATAATTTGCTACCTAGTTTGATTTACACCTCTAAATTGACCCGAGCTTGCCAAACTGCAGAGCTCATCGAACATGAATTAGGAATATATTGGGTTGATACTATCAAAACATGGAGACTTAATGAGCGCCATTATGGGATATTACAAGGTAGAAAAAAGACAGAGGTTGTTGCTGAAGTTGGTAAAGAGCAATACATGTTTTGGAGAAGAGCGTTTGAAGGTTGTCCTCCCCCTGTGACTGAAGCAGGTCAGTCTAAAGTTATTGACCAAAGATATGATTTTGCTGATATTTCGATAGAAAACCTTCCCAAAGGGGAATCATTAAAGATGGTAGTAGATAGAGTTAAACCTCTTTGGGAAAATGAAATTAAATCAGCTTTAAGGGAAAGGGAGACCGTTTTGATTGTTACCCACGGCTCTGTTGTCAGATCACTCATTAAAATATTGAGTAAGGTCAGCGATGCTGATATTCAAGATATCAATGTACCTAATGGGGTACCTTTAGTTTATGAAATTGACGAAGATATGAACATAGTAGACAATTACTATTATCTTGATCCGGAAGCAGCCATCAAGGGCGCAAAAGAAGTCAAAAACCAAGGCTTAGTAAAGCACTAAATAAAAAAGAAGTTTTATTACCACCATTATTTCAAGAGTTTATTTTGGGTACACTTATCTACTGTTGCACTTGTTTCGTTTTTATTAGGATTTTTTGTTTCTTTTTTTTTTTTTTTTTTTTTTTTTTTGCTATTTCGCTCCTTCAGTTCAAATTTTTGTTACCTTGTACTATTGTTTTCTACTGTTTACTATAAAAAATCATTTCTTTTAGTGGGTTCTAAAATGAGTTCGAATCAATTTGAATGATTGATTCATATATCTGACGATGTAATAATAATAATAATAATAATAATAATCATTATATATTTATTTAGAACAAAATGCTATTAGATACCAAATCATTTTGATTTCACATGAAAATTATCTTACATTTTTCTCAACTTTGGAATTGTAAAAATTAAACATATAAAAGTGTATGTTTTCTGTTGAGTACAATCATATACTTATAAAATTTAGCGAAGTTATTATTGGTTATATTTATTAAAAGCCAAATACCTTACCATACTGGTGCCTTATTATTAAATATTGAGCACCTAATAGCAGATGTCAGGAATCCGTAATCAAAGCCAAACCTCAGCCTTTACAAATGGGGGTTAAATAGGGTAAATATTTACATCAAGTTTTTTTTTCTAATCTAGTAGTACATTAACTAGTCTAACGAATTTATATTTGAAGGTTTTAACAATACTACCTAAGTTATTTTAGTTGATTTACATGTCGCATATATGATTATAATGTGAATCGAATTTTTTAGTTCAATAAAAATTAAGAGCTTATAATCCCTCATGATACATCCATACTTTGGGCTACAACAAAAAGTATCAAATACAATAGATCTCAAACATTTACCCTATTTATACCCCCATTTGTGAAAAATTCTTTCCCCAGATTCACATTCTCAGGTTTCCTGATTGGGCTTACAGAGACCCATCAACAGACACAAGTGTTTAGTACTAGTACTTGACACGCTCAAAAGCCAAACTATGCGTGTTTGGTTTTAGTACGTATCAGTACTACTTGTTGATAAAAAATTAAAAAGAAGAAAAAAAAGTCAAAAAAATAAAAAATACAAAAGGCGTTAGTTAAGCATCTGAGATTCATATTACATTTTTATAGACCAAACAAAAAAAAATTTTTTTATCTGATAGTTAAAATACAGAAGATAAAAGAATTCTTTAGGAATCATACACATAAAAGATTTAAAACTCATACCTGTACTGTTTATTTAAAGGGCCGGAGAGAAAAAAATGTCAGCAACTGACTTATTTCTACGTAAATCGCATGAGAAAATATCTGCGTCATTTTCACCAGCTAATAATGGTATAAGGTTAGATGGTCAACATATTAAATCAATAAGTACGAGGAATGACGGTGCAAGCATATTTGGTACATGCTTTGGAGTAAATGATGGGGAGGAAGGTAGCGCTATTCCTTCATTTATTCCTTTTGAAAGAATTATTTATGCTGAACATCAAGAAGCACTGGATGACAGAGTAGATAATGACCAAGCATTAGACAATAAGGAAGTTGAATTGACCTATCTTAAAGAAGTAAAAGATGAACTAGTTCCTCACAAGCTATCTTTGCTGATTGACAATTTCGGCCTTTTAGCCTCAAATTCTACCTCAAAACTATCAGAATACATCTTATCGCGGTCATATGAAAACCCAGATAATTTGAAGCGCAAGATTCTTGTTTTGATCAATCCAAGGGGTGGAAAAGGTGAGGCATTGCGAAGATTTAAGCAATTTATTGAACCAATATTTGTCGCTTGTAACTTAGCATATGACATATATGAAACCAAATATCATCGTCATTGTCTTGATATTATAAAAGAATTGGACTTGTCAAAATATCAAATAATTGCCTGTTGTTCCGGCGATGGGATCCCACATGAAGTTATTAATGCTATTTATGAGCGTCCAGATAGAGTGGAGGTTTTCAATAATATTATAGTCACTCAAATTCCGTGTGGATCAGGCAATGCTTTGTCATTAAGTTGTCATCATACTTTAAGTCCGTCGCATGCCACTTTATCCATGTTAAAAGAGCCTGTGATTAAGATGGATTTGATGGCTTGCAACCAAGATGATAGCTGGTTCTTGAGTTTCTTAAGTCAGACTTATGGTGTTATTGCATATGCTGATATTGGAACTGAGTGGTTGAGAATGTTGGGCCCTATAAGATTTGAGTTAGGAGTGGGTTTAAAAGTGGTCACTAAAGCAAAATATCCATGTGAACTTCAAGTGAAATACAAAGCTGAAACTCTTGAAGATATCATGCTGCACTACAAACAACATTTAAATAACGGCGCAAGTGATCATATTTTAAAGGAAGAAGATTTTCAATTCGATTTACCATCGCTCGATGATGATGTCCCTTCAGATTGGGTGACTGTTAAAAACACTGATGATATTTCGATTTTCTATACTGGTAAAATGCCATACGTCTCAAAAGACACACAATTTTTTCCAAGTGCCTTACCTAACGATGGTACAATGGATCTCGCAATATTGCACGCATCAACAAATTTGTTAGATAAGGCACAAGTGTTGTTAAATTTGGATTCAGGGAAGCAATTGTTTCATAATAAACTAGACTACAGTAAAATTACGAGTTATAGATTAGCATCTGGCGCTGATAACTATATGAGTATTGACGGTGAATACTTTCCTCTGAAACCAATACAAGCTCAAGTAGTTCCTAAAGTTTTGAATATTATATGCAAAGATGGCTGTTTTATGAAGACTATAATGAATGATAGATGTTAATACATTATTGTTTTTTCATTTTTTATATTACATTCTTTTTATTTTTATTTTCTTTTTTTGAATTTCCAGTTTAATTTTATCTTTTTTTTGTTTTCATTTCTTTTTTTTTGGGGCGAAATTAGTTTCCCTGAAAAATAGATCAATCTTTTGGAATCTAACTTTTGCTTTTACTTGTTTTGAAAACTTTACAAACTTAAACACCCATAAATAGAATGTTTAGTGTTTTTTAATCTATTTTTAATTGTTGCATGCATAATTTTCAAAAATGTAGTTGTCAACTATAAGAGCTTTCTTCATTTTCTGTAAATCTTTTCTTCCAATTCATATAGAAGAAAGAAAAGTAGACCAGAAAATAAAAAAATAAAAAAATAGCTATTTATAAACGTTTAATGAAATATGATGAAAAGAATAGCATAATATGAGAATTTAAAGACGCTATAAGGCAAAATTCTTGATTTCATAACAAGAATAGCACCAGTAATCAATTTCAAGAAATAACTCTTAAGTTACACTAACAGTACATCTTTAGATATCATATCCTGACTATGCTTAGCTTTTATTTTTTTTGGAATAATTTATCATTCAAGCCTTTTTTATTTCTAGCAATTTCAAAAGCATAAAATTGCAATCTAATGGCAAATAATGTATTGTCTTGGGTATAATCATCATATGGAGAGACTCTCAATAATGTCCCAAAGTTATAATCATCAACCTTATCTTCCCATTTTTTACAAAACTTTCTCCATTTGTCTTTTCCTTGGGCACTTTTCAATTGATTTTCATCAATTTTTTCGAGAAATTCGGTGGTTGAAAATTCTGGGAAATCAGTTTGGAAATCTTCAAAAATTTGATCATCATATTTTGTGAGTTTTAATCTGGAACCTGGAAATGAGGAGATCAATTTGAAATAAACTTCGGCTTGTTCTACTGCTTTGACAGCAAATTGTTTTTCAATATCTTCGAGATTATCGGCGTCTTCGGCGCTAAAAGTATTTAGAGACATATTTATGATTTTGCTGCTTTTTATTAATTCTCTATATTTATAAGCTTCCTCCTATTGTTGAGAAAAAAATAATTTTTTTACTGTGTTCCATTTGTTTTATGGAGGCAAAAGAACCATGAAAAAAAAAATGAAAAAAAAAGGTTATGCTGCCATGGTGAAAAAGTATTCTGTATATGAAAAAAAAATAGCGTGAATAGTGAGTGCCCAGCTGTAGCTTCATGATCTGATAGTCCTGCTTTTTCCATTCTACTTTTTCTTTCTGCTTTTTACTTTTCTTTTCTTTTCTTTTCTTTTTTTTTTTTTATTATTGCTTCGCTCGCTTTTTTGCTTTTTTCTTTCTCTCAGTGGCAATTCACACAAAAATCTTACCTAAATCGATTCTCTTGCAAAATGTGAAATCAATTTCTTATGTCCCCGTGGCCCTATAACTTTTAAAAAATAAATAAAATGATATCAACTCCTAAAGAAACTAGTCCTAGTTACACTAATCCAGTTTCTAGTTCGAAATCCTTACATCGTATTAAAAACGCTGCAATTCTTGTATGCTTTTTCTCATCTGCTTAGTTATGTATCTATTAGATTATATTTAGTATTAACATGCTTAGATTATCGGTGATGAGATTCTCAATGGCAAAATACATGAGAAAAATTCTTATGTGTTTGCCAATTTTTGTTTTGAATTAGGTATCGACTTGCAGAAAATAGTAGTTGTTGGCGATAAAAAAATTGAAATCGTCGACAACATCAAGGATCTTTCAGAAAAATATGATTTAATTTTTACAACCGGTGGCATCGGTGCTACTCACGATGATATAACCTATTCCTCTATTGCAGAAGCGTTCAGATTGGATATGACTGTAGATGAGTATGTTATGAAAAGAATGTATCATATCAACCAGTGGGACAAAGAAGATATGACAGCATCAAGACATTTGGATGACCAACAAAAGGCAGCGGAACTAAGAATGGCTACTTTACCAAGTGGACTGAATGTTACCACATATTATGTAAATGAAAACCTATGGATCCCTATAGTTTCAATATTTGATAAAGTTTTTATCTTTCCGGGAGTTCCTCAGTTATTTGAATCACTTATGAATGGTCTCAAGCGTCATCTTAAGCCTCGAGTAAATGTTAAAAAAAATGTTAGATATTATATTGTTACTACAAAAAAAGAAATTGAAATGGCCCCATTTTTATCCAAATTTCAGAGAGATTCTAACAGTGAAATAGGAAAAGGAGCTATTCAGATTGGTAGTTACCCACATATCGCTAATGGAACAACTAGTATCAGCGTCCTTGGGCCTCAGGACCAAAATTGTAGGCTTCGGAAAATTGTAGAGGATATTGTGGCCAAATTTAATGGCTTTGAAATAGACGCCTCAAAGGAAGCTTCTTATTCTATTTGAGTTGATATGTATTGTAATTATATACATAATAATAGCTAACTAATAACAAGAATATTGTAAATACTGCGTTTAGTAATAGTCCAATTCATTGGGATCTCTGTTCTCCTTGTCTTATTTCTCTCTTTTTTTTTTTTTTCTTTTTTTCTCATGCATTAATTTCCCTGCTAACTATTTAATTTAAATAATTGCTGTGGAGAGAAAAGGAGGAAAAAAGAAAAAAAAAACAAAAAAAAAAAAAAAAAAAAAGATAAAAAAAAACATCATCCCAACCCAAATTGACACACTTCAAACTGACTTGACCAGCTGTTATCCAAAGAAAAACAGTTTCGAATCTATAGTCTTTATCTGATTAATGATACCACATATTTTTTAGTGTGTATTTGCTATTCTTGTTCCGCCTGTACTTTTTCCTTTTTTTTTGTCTTTCTTTTTGTTTGTTTTTTGTTTTGCTTTTCTTCCTCTTCGTCCTGTACTTTTCCCCCCCCCCCCCCCCCCACAACATCTTGTACTGTGTTAAAGTAATGGAGCAGCCAACTCACGACTTACTACCTGTTCATCCTCCAAATTCAGGCTCTTCAACGTCAGGCGCTGAATTGACTACGACAGCAACAACAACGTCTAATCTTCTGGATTCACTTAATGAAACTTATACTCCTGACCTGACCACCTCCGATACCTCTAACTCCCAAGAAATTCCTGATGAACCTATACCCATGTGTGAAAGTGAAATAACTCAACTGATTTTTGGTAGCATTAAATTTGGTGTCAGTAGCATTTCCAAGTTTACAAATAAATTCGAAAAATATCTTGATCAAACACGAATATACTATAGTGATGACACCAATCAAGCTAAAGAATTAGATAATATTGTCAAAAAATATAATGTTTCTCGGTTTCGATTTGAACACTCAAATTCAACGCCTAACTCCGCCACCGCAAATTGGAATCATGTAACTGCACTGGTGCTTAAAGACAAAAGAAGGGTAGGCGGTAACGAAGATGATGTGGATTCACAAAAAGATTCAGCCAAAGATTTGAATACATTTATTGAAAAACAATTGATCTTGAGTTATTTTGATAATAGCAAAAAGTTGTTCCAGCAGTTATCGAGTGAGATTGAAATCGAAACACCAAGGTTCATTAAAAATGAATCTCGTGGAGCCAACAATAGAATGATAAATGGTTTGCTTGCAGATAATGATAATATTTTAGCAATCAATTTTTCCAAAATTAACGGAAACCTTAAAAAAGCTGAACAAATTTTAAATCAATACCAGAGGAAAATTGACAAGTTGAATGGGGAATGTAAGATAATCTCCAAAAAATTAAGCAAATTATCGCTGGACGATCCTAATAGACAAAATCTAATTAAAAAATTTAACTTATTGATAACCCAACATCATAATGCAGTTGAGTTTTCTATATTTTTGGCCTTTAAATTATTCAAATTTGAAATGCTTGAATATTTTTTATACATCAGGGATACGATTTCTTCAAATCACGAAATTTGGAGAGTGCTAAATTTTAGAGAGGTTTATCACACTCTTTATCAGATTGTATTATATTTTGAATATTGCTCTACAATAATCACATTGTCCAAGCAGAAAGAATCGCCAATAAGTTATGTTTTACCGGTTTCTAAACGAGCCGCGTCATTGAATCAATATGGTTTTAATGTTGATTATGGGGCGTCTGCGGAAAGCCTTGATAAAAACAAAAAATTTGAATCATCCACAGGCTTGTCACCCAGAGAATTGATGGAG
This sequence comes from Saccharomycopsis vini, assembly GCA_031124825.1. Taxonomy (NCBI): domain Eukaryota; kingdom Fungi; phylum Ascomycota; class Saccharomycetes; order Ascoideales; family Saccharomycopsidaceae; genus Saccharomycopsis; species Saccharomycopsis vini. Next base: position 18,311 of record JASTUB010000267.1, read on the forward strand.
GAGTATGATACTCGAAATAAAAAATTTACTGAACTTTGCAAAAAATTAGGATGCTTTATAACTCAAATTAACCAACGTAAGTCAACTTTTACGGAACATCAAGAAAAATTCTATTGCAAACTTGAAAAAAATCATGGGAAAGCTAAATGTGAGGAAATTTTGAAAGCTGATCATGCATTGACTAAGAATTTAATTGATCACATATATCAGCAACAGTCAATGTATGAGGTCATCAATGATTTAGTTATAAACTATCATCTCAGATATCTCAAGTTGATCGAAAAGTTTGTTAGCGATAATAAAAATTCCAATTTTTTTCAAACAAATTTGTTACCAGTGTGCTCGAAATCTCAAGATGCAAAAGTCACAAAAAAATTTAGCTCTAATAGCAAATTTGAAACTCTTATAATGCTGATCAAATCAAAGATAAAAAAGAATATTGTGAGGCTTCAAAGTTTGAATGAGGAATTTGTAAATGTTTTCATTGAATCAGATTATAAGGTTCTTGCCTTTGATAAATTTCAAATTCTTAGGCAATTACCAGATTTAATAGTAAAGTCTATGAAGATATTCAATGATTCGTGTGAATATATTTACTCTATTATTCCACTTTTTCCAGCACAAGTATGTTTTACGGACTCCCCTCATTCACTGAGCCATATATCGAAAGGCTCTTATCCAACACAAGGATTATTACAGCCACCTCCGCCACCCTTTGCAATGTTTTCTTCAGGGGCGTCTTCTCAAACTTTGAGATCTTCATCACGAGGTCTATCACGAAAAAGACATTTACAAAGTTCAAAATCAACATCAAAGAAGCAGTCTTCTCGATTGTCAAAATCAATGAAATCAAATAATGTCGATTTATCATCGGCTAATATGAAAGAGGAATCCTTACCTGATACCGTCTCTATTGGTTCTAGTAAAATAGGTTCAAAAGGAGGTTCAGAGACTCCACCGGCTTCCTCACTGAACTCAAAGTACCTACCGCCCACTGCTTCGTTGGCTCCAACACCATCTTACTATAATGTACGGTTTATGGGGAAGCAACAAAAAGCATATTTAAAACAAAATATACACGCTGCTTCATCGGTAAGATACAATAACAATTACTATCTGCATCTTCATGCTACTCTGTCTATGGGATTAGAAGACAGTTCATTTTTGAGCACTAGTTGGTTTATCTTACAAGAATTGAAAAGAAGATTTAATGAATTGATAATGATAAGTTTTGTTAAATATGGAAGGTTTTTAAACTCATTAAAAAATCTCAATGCTTTTGCAGATGTATCGAATCTTGAAAATTATGAAGATGATGATGTTGATAATGACCGTGATTATGATGATGAAAATGATGAGGAGGAGGATGAAGACGATTATGATGATAATTATGACAAAGGTAACAGTGATGATGAACATAAAAAATCTACGAAAAAAAGGAAATTAAACGACTCTAGCGCATTGAAATCTAAACCTCAGGCAAGGCCAACAATGACAAAAATGGCAATAAAGGCAGACACAGATGCTAAATGGGCATATATGAACATAAGATGGGAAATTAACAGGAAATTTGAGGATTTATTGTATGCAATTAAGACGGAAGATAATTTAGTGGATCTTACAAATTTTATAATTTTGTAGATCACAAGTGATGATTGGTTTTTTTTGTATTATTATCATGATTATTATGATTGTTATTTTTTTTTTTTTTTTTTTTCCTTTTTTCCCTTTCATAAATTTCAATTTCACATCAAATTCAATGATTTCATAGATGATTATTTTTTTAGCTATAGTTATTTGTATTACTTTTATGTATCAAATAATAAACTTTCATTTTTTTGTTTCATTTCAACTAATTAAGCTATAACACATAAAATTTATGGAGGTAGATAGATAAATTCATTCGTGGATATACAAAGGAGGAGATGGTAATTATTGCTATTTATTGAAAGATGAGTAATTCACAGAAATGATAGTCTTATTATTTAATGATTATAGGTTTTCACCTCACAAGAATGTTTTTTTTTTTTTTTTTTTAACCGCTTGTATATTCGCAATTTTCCTATATACTAAAAGATATATAAAGGACTCATTACCCAACGGAGAGCCGCGACATGAGGCTTTTCTGAGCTATTTAGTTTTACTTCAACATAAACTGAGTTTGCTCCACCAGGAAAACCATCTTAGTTAAAAACCCCGGTATCAAGGAAGGATCGTAGCTGCAGAGTATCTCGTTTCGTACAACGACAAGAGTTTTCAATATTTCTTTCTCAAAAAATATGTCACTGCAAAGGGCTATCCCGTTTGCTTGAAACGTTGTTTCATGGAAATATTTTTTATTATGTGTGTTAGGTATTTAATCTTTATAGTCTTCTATGTTTAGTATCTGCTTTTGTGCATTGACGCATATAATAAGCTTAGGTTGGCCTAATCATTCTCGATCAGTAAACCTTCTCTTCTTGACTTCGCTATTGCGTTGGGCACTCCGCCATTGCACACTACGATGTCTTTGAAATTCGATATTCCTTTCCTAAGTGGCATGCTGCTTCTCTGTCGTCTTTATTTTTGAACAAGACTCTCACCGAGTGGTAACGTTTTTTGTTGCGTCAGTCATCTCTCTTTTCCTTAATGTGCGGACTGATACTGGAATGATCAAGTCTTTCAAGGTTTCTTACTTTTGAATGATTTCGTTTATGTCTCCATCCTCTAACCAATGTGGTATAAAGTGTTTAATTCCGGCTTCCCAGCGCTCAGTGTTAAGTTTGTCTTGAATATTGTCAATGTTGGATAGTTTTTTAACTTCCTCTTCGCTTAATTCTCTTTTGGAGATAATTATGTGGTTTCCACTTCTCGTGAATGAGATTGCTTCGATGAGTGCATCGTTAAATTCTTCGTTCATTTCGGTGACTATTTCTTTAGAGTTGATTTTGTATAGTTTTTTCTTTCTTTCGAGTGTTCCTGGAACCCTGGTCTTTGATCCAGCAGCCACTGCATATGATTTAGTGCTATTAGATTTGCTCATTTGGTCAACTTTATTTTTAATTGCTGCCATTTCACTTTTATCCACTTATTCTTTTTCCTTGATTTTTGTTTCGAGATTCGCTAATCCGATAACGGCTTGACTCTTAATGCTGAGATCCCTTTTGAGCATGTTCAAGTCTTTATTCTGTTTACTGTTATTTTCTTCTAATTGACCAATTCTTTCCAAAAACTGGACGATTCTTTCATGTGATTCTTTAATAGTTTTTTTCGCCTTAGTCGATGTCTTTGCACAGTGATACTGTACTTAGCCAATAATTGGAGCTAGGATGGTAGAAGTTTCTACATTCTTCTTGTTGCTTTTAGTGTTGTCATGTTGTCTTGCGAGTTTGTGTTTTCGTTTCTCTTTCGCCACCACGCGTTGAACTGACTTCAAAACCGTTGCGATATCTGGAGGCGTCAATTCTATTTTCCTTCTACCCTTGGAGTTTGAAGGTAATTGATTACTAGCAGCCATATTGCAAACCAATAGTCGTGTTTTACAAGAATGCAAACGAGTTCCGGGGTTATATGCACTTTATTGATGATGGAAGTGGAGACTATATACATTCTTACTAATCTATAACTAAGCCATCAATAGGGAAAAAAAATTGCTTGTGATAGCAGCTTTAGAAACAATTGTTGATAAATGAGCTATGTAACAATATTTTTAACAGAAATATATCAATACATTTACGAGACTTGTTATTTAGTATTGGCAACAGTTGCTTTTTAAAAGAATTTTGTTGTTTCCTTTTTATATAACTTTTCTTGTATTTCAACATATTCAAGATGAGCAATAAAAGAAGAATTATGAAAGAGATACAACGATCCAATGGAGAATCGATTCCGGGAATTAAATTCAATCAGAAAGAAGACATAACACATTGGATAGTGGATATAAATGTTTTGGATAATCCTATCTATGATCCAAAAGATGTTTATAAGCTTGACATTGTTGTTGAAGATAAATATCCAATTGAGCCTCCAATTGTCAAATTTGTTGACAAAAAGATTCCAATACATCCCCATATTTACTCAAATGGTCATATATGTTTAGATCTTTTGGGTGATGGTTGGTCACCTGCGCAAAGTATTCAATCGATTGCAGTTTCTATTCAATCAATGCTTGTTGGAAATAAGGTAAAAGGCAAGTATAGACGAAAAATAGAAGGGGAGTATGGATTTATAATCTGTTTGTTTTCCTTTGTGTTTCATTACTTTTTGCCAATCTTTTATAAATGTGCTTTCTTATACTAACACCATGATAGAACGTCCGCCAGATGATGATAAATATGTTTCTCATGCTCCTACTAATCCTAAACTCTCCAGATTTATGTACGATGATGACACTGTGTAATTGTCATCCTATCTATATATCTATATATATTCTATTTAATACATTCATTCTAATATGAAAAAAAAAAAAAAAAAAAAAAAAATGGGGATCTGAGGATCTATTTTCCCTTTAAGATAGTACATGTTATTAGTATTTCAATATTGGTTATTTGGCTTGGCTTGTAAAACTTCCTCTCAGCGGAAACTATATTACACCCCCTTTTTCTTTAGACCCTGTTTTTTTTTTTGTTTTATCAAAAAATTTTCTATAGTCCGCTTATCAATTTTGTACTTCCAAATAATTTTTTTTTTTATTTCTTTTTCGTTCTTGTCACAAAGAAATCATCAAAAATTAATGATTGGTGGAACTAGTCATTATCGCCTGTTAATCTTGATTTGAAAAATACAAAACAATCACATTATTTTTTTGGTCTTTTTTTTTTTCTTCTTCTTCTTCTTCTTATTCTTCTTTCCTTTTTTTTTTTTTTTTTTTTTTTTTTTTTTTTTTTTTTTTTTTTTTACCTTAACGAGTTTTAAATCTTTTTTTTTTTTTTTTTTTAAATTAAATTTGTAACTTTAGTTCTTTATTCT
>JASTUB010000268.1:0-23240 GCA_031124825.1 Saccharomycopsis vini
TTTTTTTTTTTTTTTTTTTTTTTTTTTTTTTTTTTTTTTTTTTTTTTTTTTTTTTTTTTTTTTTTTTTTTTCTTATCTTGGAAATCATTATGTATATATCTATTTAAAGAAACATGAGAATAAAAATAATACATTATTACCACTAACTCAGTTGCATTATTGTAAAGAGAAGGCAAAAAAAAAAAAAAAAAAAAAATACAGCATAACCAATTTTTGTGTCACAATATGCATGGATTTTTAACACTATTTTTCGACATGAATGAAAAAAATTCAAAAAAAAAAAAAAAAAAAAAAAAAAAAGTAATAAATAATGCTAATATTTTATTTATTTATGTACTTTTCCTAAAAAAAAATGATATATTATTTGTTCTCTCTTTTCATCTTAATTTGTCATGCAAAAGTTGAATATGTCAATACTCAAATTTCCCCTCTGTTTTATGAAGATTTGGTCGATTCCACAAAATTTGATAAAATTAGTAGTTGTATAAGTTATGAAATTTACAATAAAGATAAAGAATTTATTGATCGAGAAAACCCTACAAATTTACAACAAAAATGTCAAAATTTCATTGATGAACAAATTGATTATTTATGTGGTAATGATCGATTGGAATTCATCAAAGTTTTAGATCATGATATTAATGATGTTGGATATACTAATAAAGGATATATTGCTATTGATAAATTAAGAAAAAGAATTTTGTTAGTTTTTAATGGCTCAAAAACTGGAATCGATTGGTTAGTAGATTTGAATATTCCCTTAGTACCTTATCATCCAATTCTTGAATTAAAAAACAAACATTTGCAAATGTTTGATGAAATTTGTCTTAATAATAATTGTAGAGTTCATCAAGGGTTTCAAGGATCAATGAAAAGTTTATTCAAAAGTCATTATAATTTGATTTCAAATTTGGTTGATCAATTTCCTAATTATCAACTTTGGATTTGTGGTCATTCATTAGGTGGTGCCATGGCAGTTTTAACTGGACTAGAATTCAAATTAATGGGAATTAATCCAATCATTATAACTGCTGGTAGTCCTAAGTTGGGGAATCGATATATGGCCAATTTCATTGATCAATTATTAAATGTTAAAGATCTTTATCATGTTGTTTCGAGTGGTGATGATGATTTATATAAAGATTATTTTGAAAACAAAAAAAATGGAGCTCTAATTAGAATCAGACATGTTGGTGATGCTGTCCCCAAATTACCTCCAAAAGAGATTTATTATGAAGATTTTGGAGTAGAATTATGTATTGTTAAAAAACCATTTCCTCATGAGATTAATGATGTGAAAATTGTTAAAAAAAGTTTTGAATATCATCATCAACAAGATTATTATGATCTAGATGATAATGATGATGATGATGAATTAGATGATGATGATGATGATGATGATGATTTTTATTTTGACAATAGTACTTATTCTAAAGAAATTGTCAATACTTTGGGAGTTAAAAAACTTTTAAGATTTAAAAAAGCACATGCTAATTATTTTTTTAAAGTTTCAAGTTGTAAAAAAAAAAAGTAAAAGCAAAAAATTTATTCGTATTTAGACCTTTTATAACATCAATACAAAAAAAAATATATAAAAGAGAGCATTTTGGTTTTTATAAATTAATATTATTTGGTAGTAGTAGTAGTAGTAGTAGTAGTAGTAGTAGTAGTAGTAGTAGTAGTAGTAGTAGTAGTAGTAGTAGTAGTAGTAAGAACAAGAGTAAATTTAAGAGATCATCCCATCAGATCGGCACCTTCAAAAGGGTGGTTTTTTTTGAAAAAATAAAATAAAATGAAAACAAAAAACCCGCTACGTAATATTATTGATTTAGACATCAATAATAAGCTAATTATAAAAGAAAATAACCACCCATCGATCCAATGGAAAATCCTCAAGACAAAATAGAAGAATACAAGGAGCTATTAATAGATGACTTTGTTCCAGCAACATACGCCAATAAATTATTACTTGCCGCTAACAATTTTAGCACCACTAATCAACAAATATCAATACCACCAGATCATGAATTAGATTTGATTACTGCTTATAAAAAAGTGATTTTCAATATTAAAGATGTGAAAAATACCATAACCAAGATCTCTTCAGTCAATTATGAAGTATTACTTGATGAATTCGAGAATCTTGATTCTATTGATTCTAATTTTAATTTAGTTTTACAAAAAAATTTGAATCAATTGAATGAATTGATTTCAAAATTACAAAAAAAATTTGTTTATAATTATGAAAATTGTGAAAAATTGATGAAAAGATTATCTAATATTCATATGACTTATTTGGTGATCAATGATTTGATTATTTTTCTCGATGGTATCAAAAAATTCAATCTTTCATTTAAACTTATTCCATTTAATAATAATAATAATAATAATAATAATAATAATAATAATAAAGAAATTTCATCACTGCTACTACTACTGAATCAAAATTTGAATTCAATTAATTCGAGGCTTTTAAAATCGGCAAATAATTTTTATTTTTTAAATCAATTTCTTCATTATAAATGTGGTACAAATTTTAATGGAAATGATGATGATGATAATAATAATAATAGTGAAAAAGAAGGAGAAATATTCAAACAATTGAAAATTATTAAAAATTTCAATGAAGTTTATAAAATTGAAAAAATGAATCAAATTAATGATTATTGTATGGATTTATTGAAAAATGATGAATTTGTGATGACAACAATAGATGAACCAATAAAATCATCAATAAATATTGTTGCTAATGATAATAATATTAAAAGACAAAACTTAATTGTAACCATTCTTATAACTTTAATGATATTCAACACTAATGATAGTTTGGTTGAAATTTTTGATAAATATTATGAATATGAATTGAATTATTGTACAAATTTATTGAAAAAAATATTGATTTCTCCCAAGAATTTTGATGATTCAATGATAAAAATTTCAAATAAATCACAAAAATTATTAAAATTAATGAAAATATTACTGGTTTTGAAATTATTTAATTATAATAATAATAATAATCCAATTTTACCTGAAAAAGGATTATTTGAAACTTTGATCATTAATTCAAATATTAATCTTCAATATGAAAACATTATAAATAATTACAATGAAAAACAAAAAAAAAATAATATTAATAATACCCATCATCAAATAAATTTGAACTTATTTATATTAAAAAACATGAGTAAAATAACTTTAAATCAAAATTCATTATTTACAAATTTTTATAAAGATCTTTCATTAGAATTTGATAAAATGATTTTAAAAACATTAACAAAAGGTGGACCAGTGGCTAAAAATTTAAGAAATAATTATTCAAAAATTTATGAATCTATTCAAAAAAGAATATTAGAAAATAATTATCAATTTTATCCTGTTAATGAGAAAAATATTGAATTTATAATGATGATTAATTCTATAAAAAAATTAAATATTAATAAATAAATAAATAAATAAATTTACTACTATTATTTACGAAAATGAAATTAGAAAAAAAAAAAAAAAAAAAAATAACAATACATGTATAATCAATCATCATCATCTTCCCATCTTGATTTTTTGGTGGGTCTATTTTCATCATCATCATCATCATCATTCAATCCATGTCTTTTATCACCTGAGTTAACATCTTCATCATCATTGTTATTATCTTTACTACTACTTGCTTTTGTAAATTTAACCGCTTGACCAGATCTTTCATGAATTTCATTTTTATCCACACCTCCACTCAAAACTTTAAACCTATTATATTTTGCCAAATTATTCAATTCATCACCATCAGCAGAAATCTCCCCTGCTTTATTATTATTATATTTACTACTATTAACAGTATAAATGTTTTGAATTGCTTCATGCCGACTAAATAATGGAGTATCATAAACTTGATGTGCTGAAGATGAAGAAGATGTGAATCGATTTGTTTGAGTAAACATTCTTGCATCAAGTAAAGTATCCAAATTTTTTTCCCCATTGTTGTTGTTCTTATTATTATTATTATTATTAATTGATGAATCATTATTTGTTGATTTCTTTTCTTTTGATTGTTTCAATTGTTTTTCATAATTGAGCAAACGTTGTTTACGATCAGTTTCTCTTTGACGTTGTTCAGTTGACCGATTTTCATAATCATTTGGCCTAGTAGATATATATGATGATGATTTATTTTTTTCACGAGCTTTTATTGCCAATTGTCTTAATTTTTCTTCATTTGCTAATTTTTCTTTTTCTGCTTTTTGTAATTTCAATTTTTTTCTAGCTTTAATTTGTTCACGAGCTTGTTGATCAGCGTTTTTCAATGAAGTTGCCAATTTTATAAAATTTTCATTAAGTTTATTTGAAGTTTCATTTGTATTATTAAAAGCTGCTAATCTTTTATTTATATCAATAGTAAACCCTTTTGGATTTTTCCAATTGGATATTGCCGGGGGAATATACCATGATTTTTGTTCTTCTTGGGTTATTGCAGGTTTATTTTGATCAGTTTTTTTCAATACCGCAGTATTTGCCATTAATTCATCAGTTAATGCTGGGGTCTTTTGATTATTTTTGAATTTTGGTGGTAACATTGGATCAACTTGTGCTTCAACAATTTTTATAATTCGTTGATTATTATTGTTGTTGTCATTAAAAACTCCAGTGGGAGTATATTTCACAAACATTTCGTTTGTATTTTGACTATTCACAACTTGACTAACATTGCTTTTTGATTGTAATTGAGTATCAATTATTTTTTGTAATGCTTCTTTTGTTTTTAAATAACATTGATCGATTTCTTCTTGAGTAGGTAAACTAAGATCTAATTTTGCTTTATTTTTAATAGATGTCTCGTAAAAATTTCTTTCATGTTGTGAAACATGATCATTCCTTATTGATTTAATTATCTGGTTATTCTGCATTTTCTTTTATTAACTTGTGATATTTCTTTGTATGTTTAATCACCAATATATGATTCTAAAAGCTCATCTTCCACTATTTTTTCTTTTATTTTTTTTTTTTCATGCGGTCGGAGCGTTGTTGTGGAACACGTGAAATACTACCGACTGGGACACATAACATGCAGAAACTTTTCATTTTATATTAAACATTCTTTCAAATAGTTGATGACAAAAAAAAAAAAAAAAAAAAAAAAAAGTTAATAATAAATATTTTTATGGAATGAATATCAAGGTTTAACTATTGTGGATTCCCGACTATATAAAGGATAATAATGTGTCATGTTCATCAGTTCAGTTGATAATTCAATTATCGTTTTTCTTCAAATTTTAAGTATTTCTAGATTTAGAGGAATATATATATATATACATCATATTAGAATTAATGTTCAATATGAATAAATCGAAATTTTATCAACATGAAAGAAAGTTTTCCCTATTTTTTTAGGATATAATGTTTAGAAATTGTCAAAGGAAGAAAAAATGAAAACTTCCTTTGTGTACAGAATGTCAACTTTAATATTTGGGATTATCTGTGACAATTTTCTCATTGATATTAAAACCGAAAAATTCGAAAAATATTAACAATTATAACTCTAGAAAAAAAAAATACTCCTTTAAATTTTAAATTTGTCGAGAAAAATACGCCTTCTTCATCTAATAACAAAAAATAACATAACAAAACTATCATCAAAAGATCTGAATTACAAGAACTTGGATCGCAAAATGAAAAAAAAAAAACAAAAAAAACACACATATTCAAGAAACATTTTAACATCTTTCAAAGAATAGATCAATAACCTGGTGTTAATTTCTCATACATTCGATTTATATTCATAATTTTGATTTTGGCCGAGAAATTGATCTTAATACAGAATTCATGGTTTCTGGAATTGAATTAATGGGACCAGAAATTTCAGATACTTTATAGTACAGTCTTTTAATTAGATTTTTTGATGAACGATATAGCAATAGAGCCTTATATTCCACTTATTTAAATTAATCAACTGCGCTCATTGGAATAATCTCATTTTGTGCTATTGAGTCCTCCAAATTCTTGGGTAATTTGACAGCGATGTCCTTTCTTTCTATTGAAGAAAATGGGAATCAAGACAAGAAATGGTCATTATTTGTCACTTGTTATAGAGTCAATATAATGAGTGAGATATCATTTATCAAAGTCTCAAGATTATTCAATTCTAGGAACTACCAGCTTGTGGCTTCCTAAAAAATTGTTTGTCGATTATTGACGACAATTGGGTATTTTGACTTTTTACTCCAATTTTGGGCATTATATTAGTGTGTGTGTCAAAAGCTTGAAAAATAATCGATATTTCACTAACCTGTATTTCTTTACATATGAAAAAGGCTTTTAATTATACACCCTATATGCCATTTAAAAATTCGATCTCAACCAAAAGGCGAAGATTTTTTTATTGCTGGCGATGCTATAAGGAAATATTTTTATGTGGCCTTTGATTTATAATATCTTCATCAATTATATGTTATAAATTTAGTTTTCCATGACACTCCAATTAACGTGACGAAGTTATTGTTGTGGGGGAGGTCCAATTCAGATTAAAGTAGTAATGATAGAGGGTTCTTTTTTTCATTGTTAATTTCATATTATTCTAAATTGCATGTTTCGCGTGTGTATTTTCGTACATTGAATATAATTGTGATATAAATACATTGTTAGAAAACATAGATAGACGTATTTATTTGTTCTATAAGTCGATTCAATTTTTATTGATCATTATAACTGTAGATATAGTCACATTTCTTTATCTTATCTTTTTTTATTTTTTTCTTCAATGAGATTACATACCTCAAAAATTAATGTATTCGAAAGGGTAAAATAAGCCTCACATGAAAATTCCTAATTTTACATACTGGTAACAATAAAGTTCCAAAATTTTAGCTATCTTCTATCAATCAACAAGGTTTTTAGGATGTTCTGATGATATCAATCATATTTTTACGGAGTCTCAATTTTTAAATTTGTAGAAATTATCAATATCTTGAAATAACAAAAGTTAATAGAATGATAATAAAAGAAAGTAATTAAATATATTAGGATAAGAAGGAAAACAATGCAGTATCTATATTCAGTTTTGCCATTATATTAAAATATTCTATTTACATGAATAAAAAAAAAAAAAAATAAAATAAAAATATAATTCATTTTGTGCTATTTCTACAAACCAAGTGCCTCTTTGATAGCCTTGATATTCTTGGTGGCTATCTCTCTAGCTGCTTCATTACCTTTCTTGACGACTTCTTCTATATATGCCTTATCATTGGTCAACATTTCGAATTTTTCTTTACTTTCTTTTAAACCTTCAATTAGTGTTCCACTTACGTAATCTTTTAATTCTTTATGATCTTTTAATTTTTGCACCTCATTGATATCTTTGACCACATCTTCAACGCTGCAATTCTTCATACCACTGACAATATTTATTAAATTGCTAACTCCAGGTCTATTAATAGGATCAAATGTAAATTCTCCAGGAATAGAATCAGTTACTGCTTTTCTAACTTTTTTGGAAATTGTTTTACCATCTTCAGTAATATAAATACAAGAATTCTGATCAGGGTCAGATTTGGACATTTTTTTACTTGGGTCTCTCAAAGATAAGATTTTCTTTGTTGGGGCCAATATTGTTGTTGGTAAAGGAAATTGATAATTTTTATAAGTTTTGTTGAAAGTTTGACAAATGTTACGACATAATTCCAAATGCTGTGCTTGGTCATCACCAACAGGAACATGGGTGGAATTATATAATAAAATATCAGCAGCTTGTAAAACAGGATACATAAATACCCCAGCATATGTTTTTTTCAATACTTCTGGGTCAAAAACATTTACTTCTTTTTGGTCATCCAAATGAGATTTTGATTTCCATTGGGTCATTCTATTCAAATAACCCATTCCGGTTAAACAACTCAACAACCAAAACAATTCACTATGTTCTGGAATTGCCGATTGACTAAATATGATAGCTTTGCTTGGGTCTACCCCCGAAGCAATAATACTAGCAATTGCTTCCATTCTTGAATTTTTAAATTGGATTGGATCTTTAGGAAATGTCAAAGCATGAAGATCGGCTATTCCAAAAAGAAGCTTTGAATTTGAAGATTCAATTTTTGGGTTATTGGCCAAATCTCTCCAAATCTTAATTGTTCCTAAATAATTTCCTATGTGGAATCGATTTGTTGGTTGAATCATGGAAAACATCGTTGAGTTTTGTGGAACATCAATATTTGTTTGGTAATCAACAGTTTCTACAGTTTTATTAACCGTGGATTGCCAACGACGGCACATCAAACTATGACAACTTTTGTATCTTATTGATGTCCTCAACATAATTTATGGAATTTGATTTGTATTTTGAAAACTGAGAAGAAGTTAAGAAGCTTAAAGATAATTTTGATAAGAAACTTTTCTATGTTTTGTTTTTGCCGTGCATTTTTTTTTTTTTTTTTTTTTTTTTTCTTTTCTTTATTAATTTTTCATTTTTCGTCTTCAAAGCGGCATTGCAACACGAGAATAGAATTCAGAGTGGTTACAGTAGTTTGAATTAGGTATAATCAATTTCTTGTTTCATATATCATATAAAACCACATACATGCTTTTGAAACAGTTCTCAAGTTTAAACAAAAAATAATAATACTTAAAGTAGCACAATTTCAACCGGATATACAAAACGAAAAAGTACAAAAGTAAGAACAAACAAAAAGAAATAGTAAAATTATTATATAATCAAAAAAGGATTAATAAGTAAGTCAATGTGATCAATTTAAGTGAAGGTATTAATTATCAAATTTGATGTGGTGATTAAGATAAAAAAAAGTTTATATATCCTCTAACTATTATTGATAGAAGACTTTGTTTTATGTTATTTAGTTTTTATCTCATAGAAAAAATCACAATGTTTTTCCATTGATCCCGTGGTCAAACATAATTTCCTTTTTGTTCCCGTAAACTTCATAGCTAAATTTAACCCTTAATTTTAATTTAGATCCATTTTTACCTGTAATTCTCAATTCTTGTTTATAGTAGTTCGTACTGTTAATTTCATAAACAACTTCTGTTGGAACAATAACTAATTTTTGAGATTTAGCAACTGCAATAAGTAAATTGAAATTTTTGATACTAGTTGTGTTACCACCTGCTCCAGTTATAAATATTTCCAATGATGCAGTGCCACTGGCCACAGATCTTAAGAATAATCTGATAATTATATCTTCGTTTTGGAATATTTGTTGATATTTGGAAGTATCACTTAAAAATTGATTCGATTGTTGTACTGAAGAAGCTTGGGTTGAAGAGTTGCTACCATCGAATAAATTTAGTATATTTTGAGATGCATTCGAAGTAGAAGAAACAGCAGCAGGAGTACTACTAGATGTTGTTGTTGAGTCGAATAAATTCAATATGTCGGCAGAAGTAGATCCAGATGCTGGTGGATTAGTTGCAGTTGTTGTTGTTGTTGTTCCAGAATTACCAAATATATCGGATAATAAATCCGCATTATTTTGAGTTTTCTGGAGCTCCGATACGCCATTGTTGTTTGAGCTGGAATTGTCATCCATCAAATCTAATAAGAAGTTGTCATTATTATTAGCTAATTCAGATTTATTGTTACTTCCTTGATTTATTGTTGGTTTTTCTAAATTTGTCAATGTCACTTTTCCTATTTCTTTGATCATTGGTGCAGGTATTCTTTCTAATAAACCATTCTTAGTATTTATATCACCAATTTTCAAAATTTCGTTATATTCAACTGCTTTCATTTGTAAGTTGATGTTACTAGAATTAGCAAAATGTCCAATAAGCTTTTCAATAACAGGCATATATGTTGGATTATAATGGAAAGATTTAGAAATCTTCAATGCAGTAGTTAAAATATATGAATGGATCAAATGACTGTTTGTATTTGTCACTAGGCTGTTCAAATATTCTAATATGACATTCTCATTAATTATACCATTTGGTGCCGATTTCATATCAGTTTTACCACCAAGAATCAAATCACAATATTCCCCAAGACACCATACGTTGATTAAATTCAATCCGTTGTTGTATAAATTTTTGTAACTCAAGTTGAATAATTGATTTAAACTATCTTTAATCAAGTTTTGATTATCATTGACATTGAACGAATTAGTTTCAGTTCCAATATCTACCGGCTTATTATCAGCAATATTGGATATTATAGCCAATATAAAAGAAATGATATCGTTAGTCATATAATTACCATTTAAATTTAATAAAATGATCAAGTACTTGAAAAAAAATTTCAAATTTGGAGAGTATGATCTTAATAAGATTGATAATTTAGTAGTAATGAAAAATTTCAAATCAAGATTGTTCAAAGAATAAGTTGAGTTGTCTAATGATGGACCACTTGTACCATTGCTAGATTTATTACCAGAACTTGGGGTTAATGAAAAATCATTCATGTCCACAGAGAGATTATAGGTAAATATATTGAATTCATTGAAAGCCTTTGTATTCGTTTCACTAGGATTATAATTATCGACTGCCATCAATTCTATGAACTTTATTAATTCTTTAATTAATATTCTTATGTTGCTTTCATTTAAAATTTCAAAAACCAATTCTAAGGCTCTTCTTTTTATACTAATGTCACTATCAAACAAACAATTGATGATTATGGATTGATGTCTTTGAACGGTTTTTGGTTCAAATTTCACAACAGTTAGCAAAGTATTGAGGGAGATATACTTGATATTATTGTCTTTCAAAGTTAAGAATTTACCCAAAAGGTTAATGCCCAATACTTTCAAAGCACTATTAGAATTTTTCAATTGGAAAATAGATCTAACAACTTCATATAAAATCAAATTACCAGAATTTTTTCCAAATTCAACGTTGGATGAAATTTGAGTCAACAAATCATTATACTGGTCATTTAAACGACTGTATAATTTTGGAATGCTGTATTTATTTGGATTAACAAATTGCTGGTTGCTTGCTTCTGCATTTTCAATAACAGCTTTAGATAAAGTGATGATCAAGGTAACAGTTTGCAACAAAGAAACATGCAAGAATGGATCAGAAATACCAGAAATATCATATTCTGGATTAAAGTTGACCGACGTCAAATTTTTTAAAATCACCAATAATTTTGGTAAAGAAGTGATATAAAGGGAAGTTTTAATTGAATTGTCACCATAAATATAGAAACTTTTCACCAATTGACACATGGCCAATAAAACTGAATGATCTCTTTCATTGATGTTAAGTATGTTAAATTTGGAAAAATTTTCAAAAAATATTTCCATTAAATCTGGATTTTTCTCAACAATTTTAGCAGCCACTAATAGTGCTTTTTTCTTCAAATAAGGATTACTGCCATTTTGAGTTAAAATAGACAAGACATCATTATAAGTATCATTAGACAAATCGTATGACATTACGGTCGCCAATGTTGATAATGCCAAAGCAATAAAAAATTGATTTGGATGATTCAAATCATGGACCAAAGAGTTTGTTAATAATGTTAAAATCTCTTGATTCTCATCCAATAACAAACTAGCTGCTAAATAACCCAATCTTTTATCAACAAAGTTTGAACTGGCCAATAATTTAATACACTCAATTTGACCAAAATGGGTTTTTTCTCCTAAAATATAAAGATACAAAAGTTTTTGAATATTAACTCTTCTTTTATTATGAGAAAGATTAACATCTTTGAAAGCAGTTCTAATAGCCGCTGATTCTTTACGAATCACCGATCTTTCATCGGCAATGGTCTTTGAATATCTCACTGCCTTGATAAAAGATTTCAAGGAGCCCATGATTTAGTTTCTGTTTTAATGATTTCTTTTTTCAAGTATTCAAAAAAAAACACTATTACTATTTCTATTCTTATTCTCCAGGTTTTTTAGTTTTATAGTTTTTCGTTTTGTAGAAGGAAAGACTTGACTTTCTTTTAAAAACAGGAAAAAAAAAATTAAAAAAAAAAAAAAAATTCCACGTGGTGAGAAAACCAGAAAATCAAATTTTGGCGGCAAAAAAAAATCACCATTTTCAAATATTAGTGATCTTCTTATCATCAATAGATATAGAGTTAATCGCCAACATTTGCTCTTTCTTAACTTTTATGATGGAAAAAATTATAGAATTTGCCCAACAGAACACTGTTGTGATAACGATCTTTCTTGCATTGCTTATATCTGGAGTAGTTCTAATATTCTTGCAGACTACTGGAAATACATCGACATTGACCGAAGATGACTTAAATAATAGAAACAGCACCCCTACTTTTCTTCTAATTGGTCCACCAAATAGCGGAAAAACATCTTTTTATCAATATTTGTCATACTTGAATCTCTTAAAACAAGAAGATCCAGATTCCCCACTTCCAAAATTTCAAGAATTGGATATTTCTAGTACACAAACCTTCAAAACAAATATTAATAATGATATTAAATTACCATTTCAATCTTCTTATAAATCTAAATATTTATTGATTGATATTCCAGGAGATGATAAACTTTATAAGCCAAAACTTCAAGAAATTGTCACTAATTTTTCAAATATAAAAGGTGCGGTTTTCATGATTGATTCAACAATTCCAAATGATAAAATTAATTCAATAGCTAAACAGCTTTTTCATTTTTTGGTATTAAGTGAAAAGAGACCAAATGGAATTGATATTTTGTGTGCCACAAATAAACAAGATCAATTTGGTGCAAGACCAGCAAGCAAGTTTAGAGAAATTTTGGAAAAAGAAATTAATGAAGTGAAAAATATGAGTTTGAAAGGTTTGAAATCAGTGAAAAAGTCAGCAGTATCAAATGATGATGATGATGAAGATGGAGACGATGAGATTCTTGAAGAGTTTGGTAACATAAACAGTAAATTTAGATTTGACGTTCTTGAAGGAAATTTTGATTTTATTCAAGGAAGCGTTCAGAAAACTTCAGTTGAAGCTTGGGTCAATTGGATAGATGAAAGGGCAGTCAATTAAGATTTCAAGACAATCATACTAATGTTTTCATTATGTTTTCTTTCATATTAAATTTTTCTGCCATATTAAATTTTCCTGCCTCTTTTCTTTTTTTCTCTTTTTTTTCTTCTGTTATTCTAATGACTTGAAATGTTTATATGTCAACGTAATTTTTGTAAGCTTACAAGTTCACAACTAAGCTACGTAAGAATCTTCCAAAAAATAGTAATGAAAAAGTTACTACTAATACAGAAATATCTCTATTGTTGATTTTTTTGAGCAATTATATTAAGACTAACTTATTCATACACAGAACTAAAGTAATGGAAATGAAACTAGAAGATATGAATGGAAAGAGAGTTATAGATGTGATAAAACAAAAAACAAGTTAAGAAAAACAAAGATGATAAGACAGCTCGACTTGAATAAAGCAGTACAAAGCTAGTTTGTATTTTTATGCTCTTGGAACAAGATTCAAGCTCATAATAAATGGATGAGCTTAATGAAAGAGAAGAGCTTATATTTAGTTGCTTCAATTTGCAATCTTCTTGGGAGACTTGGGTTTTTGTCATTTGATAATTTGAAAGAAAAAAATCTTTCTTTAAAAAAAAAAATAAGGTTTACATTTCCATGATTTCGAAAAAGCATCATCAAATGAAATTCTCTGAACGATAAGTAGGAACTTAAATATCGATAGATTCTATGTATATAACATAGGAATTGATTTAAGAGGGGGTAAAAAAAAAAGTAATGAACTATAACCAAGAAAAACCAAAATGTAGGAAGAACAGAACAAACACACATGCACAAACAGAGATATACTTACTAGCCACCTCTAAATCTCTTTCATTATCTCTCTTTCTTTCTTTTCTTTTTTTATTTTTTTTTTTGTTTTATTATTATTATTTTTGTTATTATTATTATATATATTGTTATTATTATTTATTTATTTTGCTAAATTCAATGTTGTTCGGCTTCAATTATTGGCAATTTTTGTGCATTTATCATCAAACCGGCCAATTTGTCATATTCACCTCCAACAATTCTTTCAACAATCATTTCGTCTCTTTTCTTCTTTTCTGCTTCAGATTTACCACTATTTTGTAAAGAATCCCAAGCTTTTTCACTGTCACCATTGAATTCTTTTTCTTGAGCTCTTAATCTCAATTCTTTATCAGCCCAAGCTTGAATGTCTTCGTCAGGTTTGAACATCATGATGGCTAACATTAAAAACATTGCTGGGACAAATCCAAAATACATGACATTTTCCCAACCTTCTTTAGCGCCTTCACGCACAACTTGCCATTTGATTTCGCCAGTAACTGGATCTTCATAAGGTATTTTGTCTACAATTTTGCCTGGGGCACCGTTTGAATATGAAGGAACTAAAGCTTCCAAACTTTCTTGATTATCACAGTAAAGATCTCCATTTTGTTTACTCAAAGTTAAGGTTTCAATAAGGCTTAATCCTCTTTCAGTAGATAATTTGGTCAATTTACTCAAAAGTTTTAATTCTGATTCACTTGGATCACGAGAGGTTCCATCAGCATTTTTATAAAGTTTTGAAACAGGTGGTAAAGCTGCAATAGTATCTGCAATTTCGGTTTCTAATTGTAAATCAAATTTTTGACATTTGAGACTATTGTGGAAAAAACGAGAGTTGGAAAGAGCAGAAAATTTTAAAAATCCTCCTCTATTGAGTTTCGGTGTGTTGAGAATTGAGCGGAACATTATTGTTTTTTGATAGAAATTGGTTGTATTGACAATCTTCTTATATGCTCCGTATTCTCACTAGTTGGCTGTCTTATTGATAAATCTGGAGTATGGTTTTTTTTTTTTTTTTTAATTTTTTATGTTTTTTTTACTAACTGACAATTAAAGGATTTTTATTGGATGAGTCAAAGAGGGTAACTAAATTTGTGTATAATTCTGCACATATAATTATTATACGTATAAATATGTATGTATTTAGAAGATGCACACATGGTACGCTTACCATGCATTGGAAGTCGAAATAGTTGACACAAAAACCATTTATAACAAATTATATGGATTAGAATTATAACCGTTGTTGTTGTTTTTTTTGTTTGGCTCATTTCTTCATTTTTGTTTCTGATAATCATACCATCCCTTTTATAAAATTAGAATATAACAAGCAAAAAATGATTTTGAGTATAAAGGTAATTCTCACTTTTTTGGGCTTCTTGATTATAAATTGTAATGCCACTGAAGCACTACAAGTCACTGATAACCCCACAAATGTTGTAGCTATTGCAGACTTTCCTCAAGCCGGTAAAAAGTTACTAGGTACTTTAAAGTTCTTTTCCACAAATGGAACTGTCAAAGTTCATTGGGATGTAACAAAATTGCCTAAACGAAAAACACCATTTTACTATCACATCCACAACAAGCTGGTTGGAAAATTTGGTAAATGTAGATCTACAGGGTCACGGCTTAACCCTTTTGGAGGATCTACCAAATGTAACAGCACAGATAACGACAGTCTATGTCAGGTTGGTGACTTGAGTGGCAAACATGGCTGGATAGCTACTACGTGTTTTGAAACATCTTATTATGATTCTTACCTTTCTTTAAAGCCAGGCGACCCTGCTTATGTTGTTGGAAAATCAATAGTTGTTCATTATCCAAATTCCAAAAGAATGGCATGTGCTGATATCGTTTTATCAGATGAAACTGTCGAGTCAGCCGATAGAGAATCAAAAAGAAATGTTTTACATAACAAAGATTTGGTGGAAGCAACCATACCAGGATGGAAACCGGCCAATGCAGATGAAGCTAAAATGATTGAGGATTCTCATAAAGAATGGTTGAAATACAATAGTGATAAAAAAACTGATGTCAACAGTGAAAACAAGAAAAATCCAGAATCCCAAAAAAATAGTTCTGAAGAAATGAGTGAGTATAAAAAATTTGAAGAGATTTTCATTGAAGAAAAGGATCAAGAAAATGAAGAAAAGGAAGATTATGATGAAGAAGATTTTGAAAGTTTAGATTCGTACACGAGAATAATTACTGAAGATACCAGAAAAGCTCAGAAACTTCTTTCATCTAAGCCAAATAATTTCACTGAAAATAGTACTGCTCAAGGGTATGAGCCAGTGATTCCAGAAGAAGAAATAACTGACGAGAGTCATATACCTATGATAAATAATGGAAATTCTTTCAAGAGTAATATTATTTTTAGTTGTTTGATAGCTGCTGTCGGTTTCTTTATTTAATACCCAACTCCATCCATCAATCTGTTGTTACATACGATAAAAAGTATAAATATGTGCTGCTAATACTATAATAATAAGATAAAATAAGAGAATGAATAGATAAATAGATAGCTGAATCAATGAGTAAATCATTATGAGAAACAGTTTTGATGTAAGAAATGTATCGATCACGAAGGAATGATTCATGCCTTCTTATGTATTAATTCCGCCGATTTCAATTCATCAAGAAGATATTGTAAACCTAGCTTTGCAAATTCTTCCATATTTTCAGTTCTTTCTGTCAATCCTGTGTGTTTTACAATCGATTTTTCACCGTTAGGCCCATTTATTGCCAAGTAAACTGTTCCAATCTTTTGGTTGGTACTTTTTGTTTTATCTTCCTCATAGTCACCATTATCAGCTAATTTTTGCTTTTTTGCTTTTGGAGAAGCCGGTGATGTCGTAACGCCTTCAACGTCAACAGTTGGACCTGCAAATCCTGATTCACAAAGAACATAAGAAGATCCCAACTCTATTTTCAAGTTTCGAGCTTGTTTCAAAACGCTGTATTCGGAAGGGCCGGTGTAACTCAAGATTTCTTTTTCTGACCAACCAGACAATTTTAATTTTGATTTTAAACTATAAACCAAAGTACCACCTTGAAAGAATTTTGAAGCCCCAGGGTATGATACTAAGTAAGCAGAAAGAATTCCCCCACAAGCAGCTTCAGAGACTGCAATAGTTTGGTTTCTTTCCTTTAATATCTTGGCAATTTCTGTTACCAATGCTTGTACCTCTGTTGAAACAAATGGCATTTTTGTTATTTTTATATTATTGTTATTAGAGTGAAATACACTATATATTTTTACCTAACAATATTGTTGTTATGATTTTATGATTGACTGATAAGCGTGTGAAATTTTTCAATCTGATTTAGAAATAAATGAGGTTTTGACGTGGTACAAAGATTGTAACCGACGATGTAGCAGAGTATCAGTTGTTGTTACTGTGTTTAATATTATTGATATGAGTATATAGAACTTTTAATGATACTAGTGATGATATTGTTATTAATATTATTGTTAATATAATTTCCAATTCTAGTTTGTATAATTCATTATCTAGTATATATATTTTTTTTAGACGCTCAAAGCCCGCTCTACAATATATGAAAAATTGACCGGGAAACCCTGCGACGGTGCGTGAAAATTGCAGCAGGAAAATTAAATAAAAAGAGAGAAAAAAATAAATAAAACAATCTAGTGGCAAAATCATATCAGATTTATCTAATCAAAATACAATTAATTAATTTTCAATAATATTTTTGATTCAACTACATTTTTTTTTAACCCACTTTTTCTGCTAATTGATAGAGATACACTAACATTTGAATAAATATTGAAGACAAAATGGCCAAAGGATCATTGAAATTTAGAGCTGGCAAAGTTAACTACAACGAGGATACAGGTCATTGTGAACCATCACCAAACCAGGGAATAATTGAAATAAAACCAGGAGATGAAGATTTTTCTTTCCATTCATATTCTTGGAGAAAAGTAGGCACATTGTCTAGTCAAGCAGAAGAAGACGATGAATTGATGCTTATACCCGGAGACGTCAAATTTAAACACGTTAAAAGTTGCAAATCTGGCAGAGTATTCTGTTTTCATTTCAGTAGTGGTGCTAAATCTTTTTTTTGGATGCAAGAAAGAAATGAAAATGATGATGATCCAAGTGAATTATCCAAAAAAGATTTGGAAATTTGTGAAAAATTGAAAAAAATAACTGAAGATGTTTCTGAAGATAGTGATGAATAAATATTCTTGATTTGTAAAACAATTATTGAAATCAAGCACATAAAAAAATTACACAAATAAAATATGGAGGATATTTGAATTTGGGCGCTAATCATGCTGTTGAATATATCATCATTTATATTTTGTATTTTTGACTATTATGATTATTTTATGAAACTAATACAACAAAATAATGAAATTAATAAAAAACTGTAGATCTTATTGAAAAAGCAAAAAGAATGAGACATGAATGCTCACAGTGTTTTACGTGAAGACGTCGGAACCGAGTTTCGTGAGAAGTCCAATTGGACCATAAATTTACAACCTTGGATATTCTATAAAAGCAACTGTTACTTAACTTGAAAATTTTCTCATTAATTTATATAATAAATATTATCAATTCATCATAGATGTCATAGTATAGTGAATACTCTAAAAGTACAGCACCGATTACCTAGAAGTACACCAAAAAAAATTATAAGAACTTACCTTTCTTTTGACATGCTGGGGTACCAAAGTTTGAAAACTGTTCGCGAAAGTTGCAAAACAATAAAAAGAAACATTATATCAGAGTTATTGTAACTATTCAAAGATTAAGATTTTACTCAAGAGTTGTTCTTGGGAGATTTTTGAAACTGATATTTTTACAATTAAAAGGGAATTTAAATCATTCATCAAAAGCTTCTAAGAAAGTGGCATACATGTTATGGATACCACTTTTATCAAATTGGAAATAGATCCTGACATTATTCCAAAGGTTTTTTATATGTTACTAAATACCAAGGTGTCAATCATACAAACGAACAAAAATGGTTAGATATAAATAATGTCTCTTTTTATTGAAGTGTGACATCAATGGTATTGAAATTCTCGGCCTTATTGAATATTTCATCAATATCCAAGCAAATATACCAGTCCATCTAAAATTAGCCTAAGGAAGTCTTACAAAAAAATAAAAGGAGCAGACCCTTCAGCAGAAGTGCAAAGAATTCACACAAAGCAAATAGCTCTTTACATCGATCTAACACTTTATAGTATACAATTATTTCTCGTACATCTATGCTATATGAGATTCTAATATTATTCCCTATAACTTAGCACACACCGTTGAATCCACTCACCGGGGCACAAAACTTTTTTTTTTTTTTTTTTTTTTTTTCCCTAATTTTCATGATTTTTGGAATCAACAGCCAACTACTAATAACAAGATCATTTGAAATTCAATATCTGTATAATTTGAAACAATAAAATGCAAGTTCAAGTTGATCCAACTGAAGACACCGAATGGAATGACATTTTAAGGGCTAAAGGAATAATTCCTGAAAGGCCACCATCTCCTACCGCTCAATTGGAAGATGCGTTAAATGAGGCATTAGAAAAAGCCCATAATAATCGATTAGAAAATAAGAATTTTGAAGAATTAGAGGAGTTAGAAGATGAAGAAGACGAAGATTTTTTGAACGAATATAAACAAAAGCGTTTCGAGCAAATGAAGCAATTGTATGATAAGTCTAATTTTGGAAGTGTTTATCCAATTTCTAAACCCGATTATCATAAAGAAATTACAGAAGCTAGTAATGAAACATTTGTATTTGTTCATCTATCCAATTCTTCACAACTACAGTCTAGAAAGTTACTGGATTTGTTTATACAATTAGCCCATAAATTCAAAGAATTCAAGTTTGTTGATATTCCTGGTAATCGTGCTATTGAAAACTATCCTGATTCAAATTGCCCAACCTTGTTGATTTATCATAATAGTGATGTAGTCAAACAATACATCACATTGACTCAATTAGGCGGAAATGGTGCAACTTTGAAAGATTTAGAACAAGTTTTAATAGATATCTCTGCGGTAAAAGAAGCAGATGAAAGGTTAATAATTAATCAAGATGATGAAATGGGAAGCGAAAATAATCGCCTAAGGTTTGTCAATAGATCTATCAGAGATTCAAAAGATAACAATAATGATAATGATGATGACGACGATTTTTTTGATTAATTAATGAATTTAGCTGCCTTTGTTCCGTTTTTTTTTTTTTTTTTTTTTTTTTTTATCTTTTCTTCCTGTCTTTATATCCAAGTTCTCAATTTATAATTTCATTTTCTTATTTGTGTGGTTTTACATTTTTGCAAATTATAGAAAAACTAAACAAAAAAAAATTGAATTATTATATTTAGTAGAGAGAAAGAGAGATAACACCTGAAACACCTGAAAACAATAACCCATCAATTACGAGTAATTTCCAAAGAGGTTAATTTCAAATAAACCTCTTTTGGCATTCTATATTGTATCATACCAGCAAAAATCATTATTTGTTTTGTAATTTCTTGCAATTCTTCTAATTTCATTTTTCTGACATCATTATAAAACGTACTTTGGCTTTCCTTGTTAATCAATTGATTGATACAACTCATAGCAATTAACAACAAATTACCAACATTTTTCATCAAGTTGTAGTCCAATTGTTGATGATTGATTTCTTGGCATCTATTTCTAATTGTTGCTAAATTTTCTTTCGACAGTATTGGAATTAAATCCAATTCTTGAGTCAATTGCAAGCATTTTTCGAATTTCCCTTCGATGAAATTTTCTTTTATCGATGCAATACTCAATAATTTTTTCAATACTTCTTTCGATTGACTAGAAATTTTCAATGATGATGGGTTCATTTCATAAGAGCACAAGATTCTTTTACCAATTTCAATTGCTGATTGATCTTCTTCTTTCACATGTATTGGTTGGCTTATGTCGGCGCTGCTCAACAAATCTCCCAACAATCTATTTGTAATATTGATCACTTGATTGTAGTTTTCAGATAGTTGATACAATAATAGACTATCATATATTCTACCTTCTTCGCCAACTCTTTTAGCGGCTTGTTCAATGATTTCATAAAGATACGATGAGCTCTCAACATCTGGCTTTGTAGTATCATCTTTTTCATTATCTATATATAACAAATGCTGACGAGTTTCAATTCTACCTGGATATCTAGTACCATCTTTGTTAATAGTTCCTAATAATATTGTGAATTCTTTTGTTTCGATAACCAATTCTCTGATAGCTTCTAGAGTCAATTTATGATATTTACCTCTTCCACCAAGATTGATCAACAACAAATATTCAAATGCAACAATTACATCTGATACTCTAAAACTTCTAGTGTAATAGCCAACCAATCTCGCATAATTAATTTCATATAATTCTTTTGAATTCAATTTTGTTAAACTCTTGTTATTTGAATTATCATTAATTATTGAATCATAATCGTTGACCCTTAAAAGACCATAATATGCCAATCCAATGGCCAAATGAACCGCATCAATTTCTCCAATTGAAAATGCATGCTTCACTGCTAATTCAAACAAACCACTGAGTAATAAAACATGTATATATGTAGGATTATTTGAATTATTCCCATTGAAATATGCAGCTCCATAATGAATCAAATTTTTCTGAAAATCAAATAGAGTATAAGACTCATATTTCGATAAATCTAAGTACCCTTGATTTGCTTCATTGATTAACATAAAATTAGTCCATAACCAATCTTCAGTGCTTTGAAAAATTTTAGGAATAGTTTTTTTGCTCAAATCACATTTGCCGATAATCTTGTAAATTGCATATTTATAAGGGTCGACTTGCTCTGAATTCTTGATATTGGTATTAAATTCTTGATAAATAGAATTTTGTAGAGAGCTTGATAATGAGTGATTACCATTGGTACCATTTTTGAAAGAATCTCTGAAATTCTTCAAGTATGTGATGAAATTGGAATCAATTTTCTTGAAAGTAGAATCATGTTCTTGAACAACTTCAACAGCCTCTTCATAACACCCAGCTCTAACTAAATAATATATGAGCGCCCATATTGGTACATCATTAACAAACAACAAATTTCTTTTGATGCCATCTTTTTCAAATAACCTTTTTTTTTGAGAGTTTACATAATACTTGATTTTGTTCAAATGAGTTGGCAAACCATTTTCAGTTTCATCAACAGCGTTAATATTTGTATCATCTGCATTGATGTTACTAGATTTCTTTTTTTGAAAAACAATATCCACATGTTTCAAAAATTGGTCTTCTAAATATCTAATGCTATTCTTTATAATTTTATTTCTCAATTTGCTTGAATTTTTGTTGGTAAAATTATTATATTGGTCAAAGAAGTATTGAGGATTCGATTCATCAATAATTCCATTCAATATTTTCCAGCATTCACTGATTTGTTTGGTTTTACTATCAGTGGCATTTTTAGTAAGATCATAAAATTTGCTTGCAACGCGCACTGGCTTCAATTGTTGACGAGAGTTATTTAACTCATAAACAATCACAGCATATTCTTCGAATTTCTTTCTTACTGCTAGGTCATTAACATTTGTTAACTTAGAATCTTTTGGTAAATCAGTAAATTCACCTCCGCCGAGTCTCGGTCCCAAGACTGAATGTCCAACAGTAGATTTGCCCCAATTTGCAAATTCAATGGCTTTGCTATCAGATCTTTGAGCTTTTGAAGAAGAGGTAATAGCGGCACCAAGAATTGAAGAAGATAATGAAGATTTAGTTTTCTCGCCCTTATTTGATTTCTTGTATTTTGTACCAAAGCCGAAAGATTCGTAAATTTCATCTTTTCTTTTCCTCCAGTCCATGGAGATATTTTGATTGATGAAACTATCAAAGTCTCTTGAAGCAGTAATCAAAGATTGCTCAATAGCTGCCAAAATATTTTCTTCTTTTTTAGTATTCAATTGAGTATCAAAATCAGCTGGTTGAGAAATGTGTGCTGTGAGAGCAGAATCCAATACTGTTGGGATTTCGATTGATTTTATTTCTGATTCGATATCTTCGATGGCAATTCCACTGCCTGCCAACAAATAATGTGCTTTATGAAAATCTTTGGAAACCTTGGTTTCGTCAGAAGCAACTTTATCTGATCTTAAATCTTTGATTCTTTTTTTCAATTCATTAGATCCAAGTTCAATAGAGCCAATTTCAGAAGAGAGTGTAGGCAAGTTTTTAGAAGACTCCACAAGGTCTTTTACAAGTCTTGACCACTTTGCATTGGGGTTATTAGTTAACAGGTCTTTTGACATTTTTAAATTATAAAGAGTTAATATCTATTTTTCTCTTCTCTACTCTTATTTCTTGTTTTCAATTTAGTTTTTGTTTATTTTTTTAAAATAGAAAATGTTTTTTTTTTTTTTTTTTTTTTTTTTTTTTTTTTTTTTTTTTTTTTTTTCCTTTGGAAAAAGGACTTTTCCCCTGGGATTTTTCCCTTTTTAAATTTTAATTTTTTTTTATCT
>JASTUB010000269.1:0-23108 GCA_031124825.1 Saccharomycopsis vini
TAATAATAATAATAATAATAATAATAATAATAATAATAATAATAATAATAATAATAATAGTAATAATAGTAATAATAATAATAACAATAATGGTAATATAATATATATACAAAAATATATATACAAATTGAAATAAAGAAAAATAAAAGCAAACAAACAAAGCATAAACAATTAATAGAATTTCGTCAAATTGAGCCCAGAGGAAAAAAATAAAAATTAAAAAACATGAAAATCATAGTGACAACAATCTAATTCTTTTGAGTGATAGTGAAAAAAAAAAAAAAAAAAAAAAAAAAAATGGGCAAGGTACTTTTTTTTTTTTTTTTTTTTTTGACAATTAATGAACAATTTTTTTCTTTCATAAATGAACCATCAATAAATCATTATATGAAAAAGCACAATTACATGATGGACATTTTCTTAATCTTGCATTCAATCTATTATTGACACATTCTTGACAAAAAACATGACCACAAGTTTTTAGAGCAGTATTTTTGAATCGGATAGAACAAATTGAACATTTAGCAATTGAAATTAATCCTTCAATTCTAGAATCATCTTCTTTATATTCAAGCACACCGGTTTTTGTGTCAGTATTACCGATTTTTTTACGATATTTGCTTAGAACTTTTTCAATTGAAGAATTTTTAGTTGTCAATTGTTCTAAATTTCTTTTTAATTCATTAATATTTTCTTCATATTCATGTAATTTTGTTATTGATGTCTTTTTATCATTCAATAATTGATCACATTGTTTTTTCATTTCATCATAAGATTTTATAAGTCCTTTTGATTTTGATTTCAAAACTTCATATTCATTTGTTTTAATGAGATTGACATTTTTAAAATTTGCTAAATTAGATTCAAGAATTTTTATCTTTGATTGTGATAATTTTTCAAATTCTTTTAATTGAGTAATTAATTCTGATGATCTTGCATTTTGAATTTTTAAAGTTTTAACTTCACCAGTTAATGATTCTTTTGTTCTCATTGCAGCAAAATATTTTTGATCTGCTTTATTTTTTTCTAATTTTAATTTGGTTATAATAACCTCATGATTTATAAGCGTTTCGAATTTTTTTGATAATTGTTCTTGAGTTGATTTAAAAGCCATTTCAATATCTTTTAATTCCTCAATTAAAGCTTGATTTTGAATCCGAAGTCCTTCAATCTCACCATCATCATTCTTATTATCATTACTTGGTTTTTCCATCAAAACAAGGTTTTTTTTATTATTAGATTTCAATTTTTCAATTTCTGCTGCTTGATTAGCCACTGTCCTTGTCAATTCTTCATAAATTTCTTTAGATTTTCTTTCACCATTAAGGATTTCTAATTTAGCAAGTAAATCATCTCGATTTGTACGAATTCTAGCAAGATCAGCTTCAGCTTTTTCCAATTGTGATTGTAACAATTTTTTTTCTTCCAATAATTTATTTTCAAAACATTCTTCTACATGTTTATGTGAACTTTCTAACAGAGCTATTTTTTCTGTTAAAGTGACATCTTTTTTAGTTAATATGAGATTATCACTCAAAAGTTTTTCATTTTTCCTAATTAAATTTTGATATGGAATTGACCCTTGGATATCATCTTCGGTTAAATTCAAAAGTCTATTTTCTAAAGTGATTACTTGTTGTTTATAAGATAGTGATTTTTGACTTTCTTGTTCCATTTGTTTAGATAAAACATCCACTTTAGTTTTCAACTCATTCAATTCAATTGTCAAGTTTTCAACTTCTTCCAGGCTAATTTCCAGCTTAATTTTGTTCTCCGTAATATTACTTTCATTTGTATTCTTATTATTGTTGGCAGAACCATTCGGTACTTTTTCTGTCTTTTCATCTTTAACATTATTCAGAAGTTTTTGATTATCTTTATCTTCCATTAATGATTCATCAGTTCTTTTCAATGTCTTTGAACTTAATCTATCTCTTTCATGTACCAATTCCAACACTTTATTCTTCAAGTTTTCAAGTCTTGAACTGAGCACTTCATTCTCTTGTATTACATTATGATTTATTGATTTTTGTTTGGCAAGATCTTGTAGTATAACATCAGTTTTCAATTGTAACTCTGTTGCTATTGGTGTTGGTATACCATTTTTATCTTTTGTACACAAAAGTGGTGCAAGAATATTATAAAACACTTTTTGTCGAAGTTCTAAAACTTCTTTATTTTTTTCAACATCAGATCCAAGATACAAAATACCGGATCTTGATTCTTGATCATTTTTAAAATCCAAATAATCATATTCTTCAATTATACCTTGAAAATTTAAAGCTTCAACTATATTGATCCACCAATTATTCAAATTCGAAAAATTTTCAGAATTTATTCTTGATTTTTTTTTCCATTCATTCAAATGTTTTTTGGTTATTGATAATTCTTCTTTATAAGCATTCAATTTTCTAAAAATTGCTTCTTTTTGAAAATAAATAACATCTTCTTGAGTTAATGGGCCATCTTCACTAAGAGTATCCAAAATTTTTCGCTTTTTCGACTTGCCATCATCTTCTGAAAGATTAAGTCTTTTTTTGCTATCTTCAACCATTGTTATTTTGATTATTATTATTGTCAAATGAATACAGCATCAAATAACAACACAAAAGAGAGTGAGAGAGAGATCGAAAATAAAGCAATAAAAGGGGGGAGGGGAAGAATAATATATATATATATCTATTTTTACAATCCTCCTCGATTATCAATATTTTGAATTTCTTGAAAAATAAAATTAATCTCTTTTTTTTTGTTTGAGACAGTGTGGTTGTTAATCCCAGAAAATAACAATTAAATACACAAAAATAACAAGAGTTTAAATTGTTAATTTTCTACTCGATATCGAATTGAATTAAACCAATGAAAAAGAAAAGAAAATTTCCAATGACTCACAGTATTGATAATAAAAGAGATGGATTAATTGTTTGAAAGAGAATTAAAAGTAAGAGAGAATAAATAAAAACTATTTCCCGTTTTTTCTGTCAAAAATAAGAAATGAAAGAAACGAATAAAAGTAAATAAAAATAAATGAAATAAATGAAATAGGAGAAAAAAAAGGAAAAAAAAAAAGAATTAGAGCGCTCTAAGGTTTTAATGTGATAATATCAATTGTTAAGTTATTACTGATATTGATTGAGTTGATTTTGAAAGGATTAGTTAATATCTTTTCAAATAAAAAAAATAAATAAATTAAAAAAAAAAAAAAAAAGAATAAAATAATAATTACCCTGTGCACACGTGATCCAACATTAGAGCTTAGCTTTTTAAACCAGCCACTACTGAAATAATATTTAATATTGAATAGTTATTGACTTCTATTTGGAATCTAATAAATTCATTACTATATATCACCGATAAATTGACCACTAATAAAAAAAAAACAAGAGGCAAAAAAATGAAACAGAAATAAAACGAAATAAAAGGAAATAAAATCAAATAAAATGAAATAACATAAAATAACATAAAGTAAAATGAAATAAAATAAAATCAAATAAAATATAATCAAATAAAATAAAATACAATCAAAACAAAATAAATAAATAAATAAATAAAAAATTACCAATTATTCTAACGAAAAAAGACCAGCAAAAAAATCAAAATAAAAGATTCAAATATGTAAAAAACAAAAAACAATCAACACGAATTGAAAATTTAAAGAAAAAAAAATAAAAAAAATAAAAGAAAAACAGGTACTTTTTTCTGTGTTAGTTAGTATTATAAAATTAATTTTTTTTTTTTAAAAAAAAAAAAAACAAAAAAAAAACAACCCCCCCCCCAAAAGACTTTCTCTATTGCTATAAATCTGTAATGTGTAATTTCTATTTTTTGTCCTTCAAGAAGCATTAATCTTTGGAGCTGGAGCTTCTGCAATCAACAAAGGAACAAAATTCATGTTGGCGTATTCATTATCCAAATCTCCATTATTGTTATTACCATGATATTTCAGCAACAACAATTTATTAGTAAATGTAATTTTTTTAGTTTTAATAAATTCCTCATATTCTTTGATACAATCATTCCATTCATTCAAAGCTTTACCTACGGCTCCCCATTTTTTTAATACTTCCAAAGCGATTTTTTTCTCCTTGATTAATCTTTTTTCAAATTCAACATCGTTTTCCTTTTGTTGAGGATTTTTGATTGTAGTGATGGAATTTTCTATATTGCCATAATTATTACCACTAGAATGAACATTTGTATGGTCGACCATTTGGGAACGAGTATCTCCAAGATTACTCTTACAACTGAAAAAAGTGGTTACTGAAGAGTTTCTCATCAGGAGAGAAAGATTATCTTCTTCTTCTTCATCAGCATCATCTTCCTCTTTTTTGTCTTTTTCATTGGTTATATTTTTAGCATAATTTTGATTTAAAACACTTTCGATGGAAATTTCAGTAATGTTAGTCAACATTCTTGAATGATTGAAATTTGTTTCATTGGGGATTTTTTCTTGTTGGCATGAATCATTGTCGACAAATTCAATGATTTGTTCATCCACTGTCATCACTGGAGAAGATGGGTCATCGTAACCATAACTACTATCAAATTCTGTGTTTCTTGTATAATCTTCTTCATTTGGCATATATCCAGTCCCCATGGATTGACTGAGCGGTAATAATGGATAATGAGGAAACCTATTATTCGGATTCAAATTATAATAAGCAGTTGGTTGATGAAAATTGGAAAATTTCTTGGCGTTATTGACGATGAATAATTGATAATTGAAAGATTCATTTGTCCAAATTAAAGAAAATTTACTCAGTTGTCTTTGAACTTCTGGTAATTTATTTTGAAATTCTGGTGGTAATGTCAAGTATTCCAATTTTTTTTGTTTTTTATTGTCATTATTATTGGTGGATTTGGAACCATTATTGTTTCCATGAATTGATGAAGTTAAGGATTTTAATGAAGTAGATGATAAAGCTCCTCCAATTCTTTTTGCTCCATTGACTTTGAAATTTCCATTTGTCAAATTTTTGAACGATTTCAACGAGGTCTTATTTCGAAGCCTGTCAGAAGAATTGTCATCATTAAAAGATAAATCATCATCATCATCATTGTCTGATTCATCTGATTCATCCGAGTCGTCATCATCGTAATAATCATCCTCCTCTTCCTCTTCTTTTTTTTTATCATTGACATTGTTGTTATGACTCTCAACAACATTCTGTTTATCATTGACATTGTTGTTATGACTCTCAACAACATTCTGTTTACCTTGAATTGTCTTCACCCCAATGCTTGCATCATCTTGAGTTTCTTCATTCTCAACAGATGTCTTATCAGTACTACAACTACCACCTGAACTTAATTTTTCATTACTTGAATAACCTGAAGTGAAAGAATGAACTGAATTAATTCCAGATCGTCCCACAGTCAATCTCTTTGACCCGAATTTTTTAAGATCATTCATAGATTTAGAGCCAACCCCATAAAATGTAGATCTTCTGGATAGTTTGAAATTTGTTGACGAAGTATCATTGACATTTGCATTAGGATCCAAAGTTCTTTGATGTTCTTTATCTGTCTTTTTATTTTCAACATTATCATCTTCCTTATTTATATACTTTGATAGATCGATTTTTTTTGGTAATTCTGGAAATTCTTCTCCGTGGTTATTAAAACGAGATCCTGCATTTTGATCAATAATGTTATCTGTACTTTTTGATTTTTTGAACAATTTCATTGCAAATCCAAATATTTTACCATTGTTATTATTAATATTTGGATCTTTTTCAATTTTATTTTGACTTCGATTCTCCCTAGTGAAAAGATTCATATGGCTAGCAACACTATTTGCTCTACTCAATCCAGAGTAGCTTTTACTTCTTGAATTTTTAAAAGACTCATTATTGACCATACCAGACCCCAAAGATTTTCCATTAGTATTCTCAACTAATTTATTGGTTTTTTTATCAACTTTAGTAACATTTTCCATAATAATATCTGACCCCACCACGGTATTACTAGTTGCTAAAGAATGAAAATCTTCTTCTTGATCATTGGTGTTGATATTATTATTATTATTAGTAGCATTGTCACTAGTTAACATTATCGAATACGCGGTGCTACTATAAACTGCGTCATCAAAAACTTCAAACGGATTAATTTTACGAGCTTGAACAAGTTTATTAGTCGATGATTTCCATGCAGAAAGTGAATTACTTAATGTAACATTCAGCATATCTTTTGTTTCATTTGGAATCAGATTGTCGTTATTTTCATTATTATTTTCATTGTCAGATTTCTCATACTTTTTTGTTTCTTTATCTTCGATTAAACTAATAGTTGTCTCTTGTGAAGATAAGAGACCAAATCTATTATTATAAGTTTCATTGACCAATAAATTTTCATTTGAATTTTTGAAATTGATTGGAGTAATGGAAAATTTCCGATGAACTATAGGACAAGAACCATTCATATCTGGCATTAAGTAATAACCTTTAGAACTGAATTGAGATATTTTGATAATTTTTTCATATGAATGATTAAGTCTATCATTAATGATTTTTCTAATTTTTTCTCTATTTATATATTCATCTGTTGATAAATTTTCAAAATTATTCTCATTTCCAAATGAATTAGTAAATTTGTTATTGATAATATTGTTTGCGGTGAAATAGATTCCATTTTGTGAATATAAAGAAGTACATGATCGATCATTACGACGGTTTATTAATAATCCACTATCATCATCATCTTTTAATATTGCCATTAATGAAAGACCTTTTGATAATAATCTCCAAATAATTAATCTTAAATAATAAGATCTAACCAAAGGTAACCAATGACAAAAAAATTTCAACCAATTTTTGGAACTAACTAACCAACAAGAAAAATTATATTTAATAGAATAACTAGGGTTTTTTATCCAATCAGTTGTTATATCATCATCATTATTATTATTGTGTCCTGTAGAATTTTCATTAGGAATATAATCCCAGACGTTAAATAAAAATGCTAAAGCTTTTAATTGAGAATTAATATTTTCAGTTAATAACATATTTTGAGCAGCAGTCAACCAAAATTTCCAGTTGATACTTTCTGAAAATTTTGATGGATTGCAACGATGATCATCAGATTCTGTTTTGTTATATGAACAAACTTGAAAAATGAATTCTTGTGTCAAATCCAAAATCAATCCTGATTTCATAAAATCATAAGCAGAAACTTCTTTAGCTTGAGAAATTAATAAATTATCGAAATTAGTAATTATCAAACCGGAAATCATTTTTTCATTTGGAGATTTAGGGTTGTAAAGAAAATCCCTTAATGTTAAAAAAATCTTAGCTATTGAATGAACAATAGTTGTTTTTCTAGTATCATTACTTGAAGATAAAGTTGTTAAAGAAGATAAACTGAAGAAATTTAAAGCCATACTATTATTACCAGCACCGAAGTTACCAGCACTTGCCGATGCATTGAATTTTTGACCCCAAATCATATTTCCATTATTAGATCTTGTTGGGTTATTATTATTATTATTGGAAGATTTTTTGGTACTAGCTGAAACACTAGTTTTTATGGTCCATACAATTATATCATAAATATGACTCCAAATTAGATTGAAACCAGGGGTGGCAATCAAATGATTTATATCATTTGGATTGAAAAACTGGTTATCAATTAAATAAGGGTCTATTATTGAGTCACTTATTATTGTTAGATAATGTCTTAAGAATGAAATAAAGACATCACTATCAAATTGACTCCATTTTTGGGTCCAAGGTCCTTGAGGATCTGTTATTCCTTTAACTGGAGCTCTTGGTGGTTGAATTGCATTAAAATTGAATTTTCTTGGATGAAATTTTGTATTTTTGGTATTATGAATTGTGGGCTGATTTAAAGATTTCAATTGTTTGTTTGAATTTTTTTTCAATTTCATACCAAAAGTCAATTTTTCCATGTCGATTAAATAACGAACATTTTGAGGAAATTTTTTTTTGAATTCTTGATTTTCCAGTAAGCATAAATTTGCAATTTTATTATAGTTTGAATCATTTGCAAAAAAAACTTCATAATTGTTTAATAATGAAGAAATTCTGACGTTAAGTAAGAACATCAAAGCATTAGAGACTCCTTTTAATTGGAAAAAACTATGAGCAAAAACTTTTCCAATAAAAGCAGACAAAGATAATGAAAAAGTATGTCTATTATTCAATTGATTAATACAATAATCCAAAGTAGAGGTCAATAAAGATGTATACTGGGATGAATAATTTTTGATTGAATCGCTATCAATCTCATCATTTAAAATGAATCCCCATTCTTTTCTTGTCAAAATTCTTGAAATGCATTCATAATAAGCTGATTTTTGACTAATGGGAATGATTTTTTTAACATCTGTCAATGCAATTATGATTGCATCCCACCATTTAAGCAATATTTTACAACCAATTATAGCAGGTTTTGAGCATAAATTATGATTTGGGGTTTTAGTATAATTTGAATAAATTTGATCGGATTGATCTCTTAAAAAATTGAGTAAAATTAAACGAAGATGATTAACTTTTGGAATACCAGATTTATTTTTGAATTTAGATAATTCATCACCAAGTTTTTTATAATCTTTTTTAATTTTTTTGAAAACTTTTGAGCTAGAAGGGAATTTGTTTGGTTTCAAGTCTTCATCTTTAATTATTGAATTGAAATTTGAGACTGAAGAAAACAAATTTGTGGTACTAGGAGAGGCTGGATTATTTATGCGATGAGTTGAAAAAGACGAAGAAATCAGGGAATTGGAAGTTGTAGCTGAGGTTTTCATTGCTTGATCTTGACCAATATTTGGAAAAGATGAAGATGAAGAAGATATTTGTTGTTGATTATAAAATGGGAGAGGTTCTTTAAGTTTGTTAGGAAGTTCTACTATTGAAGATGATGATAACAAGTCATTTTTTGCTGATGATGAAGATGATTTGAAAATTTCCATAATCAGGACCCAATTAATAGTGGTGGCGTAGTGGAAAAAAGGGCCAGCTTTTTCAATGGATTATAAAAGATGAATTAACGAGTCAATAAGACAAGGTATTTAAAGGATTCGATGTCGATTCTATTTTTTTTTCATAAACGATAGATAGAAAAGGTGATTAAAATTAAGTAGCGAGAATTAAATGGATTATTGGGTGGTGTTTATTTTAATTTTAAATTCCAATTTTTAAATTCCAATTTTTTAATTCCAATTTTTTAATTCCAATTTCTATTATTTAATTGTTTTATTTTATTTTATTTTATTTTATTTTATTTTATTTAATTTTTTTTTTTTAATTCCAATTACAATTTCTTTGTTTGTTTTTACAGCGTTAAAAAAAAAAAAAAAAAAACAATTGAAAAAATTATGTACTTTTTTTTTTTTTTTTTTTTTTTTTTTATTTTTTTATTTTTTTGTTGAGAGAAAAAGAGGCTTTTTGGTTGTTTTGAATAAACCTTTTTATATAAGATAGAAGCAACAACATACAATAACACATTGTATACATATATATTTATTTACATTGTAATAAAGTATCATGCTATTATGGCATTTGTTATTTTAGTATTGATAAATAGTATATACATGTTTTGTGTATCAAATTGTTTGGAATGTTTTTAAAACATTTCTATTGTTTTAAAAAAACATTCTATTGTTTTTTATTTTTTTTTTTTTTTTTTGAAGTATAATTTAATGCTGGATAATTCATTACGGAATGGGAAACCCTTCAATGTCTTAAATAACAAGTATATATTTATACCATATACTATTCTTTGATAATATGTTGTCCACCCACTCTCTTTTGTATTCAAAAACCTCCACCAGCCATCAAACAATTATTTTTATTTTATTTTTAAAATTATTTATTCTCTCATATTAATTTATCAATTTTAGATGGAAATAAATGTATATTGAATAAAACAGTCTCACTTTGGAATTCATTAATTTAGATAATCCATATATATATATATGAGTATCATTTACAAGAATTGACTTTTCCTAATATATCCTTGCTTATAATAACTTGTTCTGTACAAAAGCGCTATTCTGTTTTGTTTTCTGATAAAAAAAAAATGATAACAAAAAATAATCACACAACTTTCTGTAAAAAGATTGAAACCGTCCCAAAATGATAATTATTAAATTAATCTAAAGAAAATCTATATGAAAAAAAAAAAAAAAAAAAATAATAATAATAATAATAATAATTAATAAAAATTAAAACGCCCCCAATTAATCATTGAAAAGAATATTTATACTTTTTTTTTGAAATAAATCTATTTACGCTCATAAAAAAGCATGTAAACCGCTGCATCGTCATTAAAAACCGTCATATCTGTAACTTCCGATACTTCACTATCACTCAATTTCCAAAACGGTCTCTTGACAACACTACTCAACTTCACTTCTCTATCATTATTAAGATTATTGGTATTATAATATCTTCTATTGAAACTGGAATTTCTCACTAATGATGACGCCCTACTAGAATTCAAACTAGTGTTCCCACTTGGATTTCTACTACTACTTCTTCCTCGAATATTATCAAAAGCCATCGAATCTCTTGAATCTGGATCTCTATCTCCTCCCCCATTATTCATCATCAAATTGGATAAACTTGTAAATGACCCTCCAATCGATCCCATAGAACTTAATGAAGTGTTCGACCCACTATTTCTTGAAAATTTCCTACTGAAATTCCTTTTCAAAGAAAATGATAATGTTCTTGATCGACTTCTACGTCCTAATCCTGAACTAACTTCATTTTCATTGATAACTTCATTTTGTGTTGGTTCTTCAGAAATGCCAACTGGGTCTTGACTATTGGCTTCAATTTCACTACTATCACTACTACTACGTTCATTATTATTAGTAGTGGCGGTATTTTCATCATCATTGTTATTTTCCGTTCCTTCATTGGTATTGGTTTGTTCATTCCATTCATTACCATTAATATCCACCACTGGAAGCTCTTGAACATTTTGATCTTCATTCATATATTCAAAATACACTCTTTGACGATCGGTAAGAAATTGTCTTTTCAAATCATTCAATTCGTCTTGTTTCCCAACATTACTATTATCATTGATTTCAAGATTGTTTAAATTAATAATTGGATTCTTATTAATGATTTTATTCCCTTTTCTAAAATAATTAGGCTTCCTTTTATAACATTCATAATGGCCAGAATAATGATTACCTGTATGTCTAATCATAGATTTCAATTTGAAATCAATTTCACCTTTGGCTCTTTTATGATGTTTCGTAGTTGACCCTTCTAAATTGATATTTTGTAAAGTATCGATCAATTTTCTAACTTTTGCATGACTTTTAAGACCATCTTCGTCATCGCTTGAATCATCATCGTCGTCATCTGAACTATCACTATTATCAGTGCCATCGTCATCTTGGTCATCATCATCATCATCATCATCATCATCTTCTTCTTCTTCTTCTTCTTCTTCTTCATCTTCGTCTTCATCCTCGTCTTCTTCATCCTCCTCATCTAAATTGGTAACATTCTCTTGCATCTTATATTCTTGATAAATTTCTTTATTGACCAAAAGATCAATTTTTTTATCAAATTTAACCCGACATTGATTTTTCGTTGAAAAATTGTTTTCAAATATGGATCTTGATAAATGAAATATCAAAATTGAAGGCAATTTAATCAAATATTGATTTCTAACAATTGTAGTCTTGACATTTTGAGCAAGAAAATCTTTATATTCATAAGTATCGATAAAATTTCTTAATTTTTCATCTTCGATTTCATCATCAACTTTACAAAAATGTTCAATATTTTTCAATTCTTCAATCATTTGCTTATTATTATTCTTATCATTTGATTTTTTGTTTTCCTCAACCCTTATTATTGAAACTATTTTACAATGCATACATGAATAATCATTAATAGTTTCCGATTGATTTTTTGAAATCAATTCGTTCAATTCTGTATCCATGGTTTGAGGTACCGGTAATGATAACATTGAAAATTGAAATTTTGTTAATTTAGATTTTTGAAAACATGTTAAACAAGTGAATTGAGAAATTCCAAATCCATAAAATGGGAAACTTGGAATAATCAAAGTTTCCAAAAACTCGTTGATTTTAATTTGAAATTTCTCATCAATTTCATTATCAATTGAATACTTGACCAATTCTTCTTTATATAATTTGACAATTTTGATTAAATCCAAATATTCCGATTCTAAAGTTTGTAAAATTATTGATAAAAATTCATGAGCATCATGTTGACTTGAAGTCATTGTTGAATTGAAGATTGTTTCTAAAACTCTTAAAAATTGTCTTGATCCAATAACATTGGAATAAACAATTGGAGAATTCAATTTGAAAATATATAAAGAAAGTTCTTGATGTAAAGGAATCAAATTATCCAAATTCTTGATTCCGGTGATATTTTCATCATCTTTTAAAATCAAACTTGTATGATAAAATTCTAAAAAATCTTTATGAAATTTATCAAATATATTCAAATAAACAATCAAACTTGAGCAAGATGATAATGCTTGTAAAGTTGAATTTGCAAAACAATCATTTCTTGGGTTTCGAAGACTAGTAGAATATTTATCAATTCTTCTACTTAAAAACATTTTTTCTTTTTTAAGTTTTATTTCTTCTGGGGTTGTAAAAAAATTTAATTCAATACTCGGAGCTAATATATAACCAATAGTTAAAATTGTGGTTAATGTGATTAATAATTGTTTTTTATGAGGGGTATCAATGATTAATTTTGGAATCGATTCTATTAATGAAGGTTGTTTTATTTTAGTTCCTATTTTCAATACCTGATTCTTATTATTGTTTAATAATAACAGATAAAGATGATCTACTAGATCCATTCGATATAAAGAAAGAAAGAAAGAAAAAAAAGAAAACAATAAAAAGAAAAAAAAAAAAAAAAGAAGGGGGCAAAATCGAAGAATAAAAACTATTGGATTTTTTTTTATTTTTTATTTTTTTTTATTTTATTTTTTATTTTTTATTTTTTTTTTTTTTTTTTTTTAATTAATAAAAAACTTCTTATTTGATTCTGTACAATTTCACAAATTATTTGATTTTTTACCAAATTTAGTAAAAAAAGATAAAATAATAATAAAAATAATAATTCGGATCCGTACTAAAAATTTGTTTTTACATCATATAACGTTTAAAAAAAAAATAATTACAATAGAAAATCTATGTAATTGTATGTGTGTTCTTGCTCCTATCTTCACTATTATTGCATACCCTTACATATACTAACAATTAGATCTTCGAAAATTTCATCCCCCCCCCCCCCCAAAAAAAAAGAGTATTACTAAGATATTAGTAATGCTCTTTTTTTTCCTCTTTTTTTTTTTTTCCTCTTTTTTTTTTTCTCTCTCTTTTTGTT
Organism: Saccharomycopsis vini; assembly: GCA_031124825.1. Lineage (NCBI taxonomy): Eukaryota > Fungi > Ascomycota > Saccharomycetes > Ascoideales > Saccharomycopsidaceae > Saccharomycopsis > Saccharomycopsis vini. The sequence goes on from JASTUB010000269.1 coordinate 13,362, forward strand.
GTTTGACAGGAAGAAGGGAAAAAAAAAAAAAAAAAAATTAATGGTGAAAGAAGAAAGAAAGAGATAGATAGATCAGAAATACCTTCTCAAAATCAATAGTATTAAAAATTAACAAAAAAAGAAAAAGAAAAAGAAAAAGAAAAAGAAAAAAAGGAAAATGGATGATGCAGAACTTCAAGCAATAAGAAAGGCTCGTTTAGCTGAATTACAAAAAAATAGTGGCCAATCATCATCACTGACCAACCCAGAAAAGTACGTACAAATGTTAACATTAAATAAATTAATAGGAAATTTCATTTAAAATACTAATTTATTTTCCCATTTTTTTTTTTTTTTTTTTTTTCAGTGGCGGCAGCGGATCAAATAATAATCTTCAACATTCTCTTCTTCTGCAAGTTTTGGAACCAAAGGCAAAAGAAAGACTTTCAAGAGTCAACATGGTTCGTCCAGATCGTGCAAAAGCAGTTGAAAATTACATCACAAAATTGGCAAAATCTGGACAATTGAATAGAAAAATGACAGAACAAGAATTGGTTCAAATTTTAGATGGACTTGCTAGAGATCAAGATTCACAAAATAAATCAAAGATTGTCTTTAATAGAAAAAATGCTGCTAATAGTTATGCCGGTGAAGATGATGATGATGATGATGATTTTTTTGATTAATGATGAAAAAAAAAAAAAAAAAAAAAAAAATAGCGATTGACAATGCATGATTTATTGTTAATTTTTCAGTCTTGATAGATTTTTGTATCACAATTTTATATCAAAAAAAAAAAAAACCTTTTTTCTATGTTTTTTTGCTCAATTGTTTTGTTCTTTCTCTCTCTCCCCCCTTTCCTCTTCTACAAAGAAAAACTATAACTAATATAAATATAAACTTTTTTTTGGAAATTAGAAGTTGAGCATATAAAAAAAAGAACAAAAATAAGATTATGATGAAGAAGAAGAAAAAGAACAAGAAAAAGAAAAAGAAATTAAACAGATAATTTAAACATCAGTAAGATAAGAGACAAATATGGTCATTTATTAAAAAAAGTCAATTGTTTATAATTTTTTTGATTTATCAACTAAATTCACTCAATTGTCTTTGTAATTCTGGATCCAATTGTTGAAATAATCCCCCTCTTGTTCCAACTTCAAGTTTGCCAGCAAACTCTGTCAAAATCTTGAAAAATGCTTTTTTAATCTGTATAGTTTCTCTTTCATTGATATTTTCAATAGGATCAAATTGTTTCCCTCCAATAAGCTTCAAAGGTGTAAATGATGAACCAAATGAAACATCTGGTCTATCAAAATCAGCTCCTAAATCATGACCACCACCTTCAACTTTAGCAATGGCTGAACTATCATACTTTTTCAAAATTGTAAAAAGATTATTGGATGAATCAACAAAAAATTTGCTCACAAGATCTTCTCTATTTAAAATCAAATTAGTTAATCCAATAATAGACCATTTTGCATCTCTAGGATTAAGAATTGTTTGAAAATTCTCCATTAAAACTTTCCCATATAATTGATCAAATAAATTAGGTTGTAATTGATTGAAAAATTCAACAATAAATGATGGACCTAAAATATTAATATTATTATTTCTTTCTCTTGCAAAAGTTTCATCACATAATGATATTTTGCCACAAAATATTGTAAGTCTTTTGACAAATTTGGGAGTCTTATTACTATGTAATCTACTAGCAATTAAATTGGCAATTTGATTCAAAAATGGTTTCAAAATATTCAAATCAATGCGTAATAATATGATTTCTAATAAATCAAATCCAAGATTATCATTAGGTTTAGAATTGATCAATTTTTGAAAAACTCCCAATAATTTTAATAAAATGGCTTGATTATCAAAAGCAGTTCTATCCATTTCTAACATAGCAATCAACAATCTAACATTAGCAGGTAAATTACCTTTATAATTCCACATATCAACATTCAATAATTGATCTTTGAAATTTTCATAATATGTTGGTAATTTCATTTGAGTCGATAATAAAGGTTTCTTTGATTCTGCAAGTGCTGCTGTAGTTAAAGATTCCAATAAAAAGGCTAAAATTTGAGTGGTATATGGTATAAATTCAATAACTTCATCCCTTTCCTTTTGTTTGACAATAAGACTGGAAAGATTTGGAAAAATGATATCTATAAAATTATTTATATAATTTGGATTATCAGTAGCATTATATTTAATCATCGCACTAAGACATTCAAAACATAAATGTGAAAAATGTGGATTTGAAGGGTTTTTGGCAATGATTGAAATAATTTCAATTAACTGACTAACCATCAAACCCATAAATTTTAATCCATCTTCGGATTTCGCTAAATTATCATTATTAACAATCAACAATTGTAAAAGACATCTCATAAAAAATTCATTCTCGGCTAATTTTTCTGGTACTTCTTTATGAACCAATAATTTTTTGAAAATTGCTCGAACTGAATTCTCAAAAATAGGTTGAACATCCGTTTTTTTAAATAATAAAACATTACTAGTGAGACCATCTTTTAATGATAAAATAGTATAGAATGATACTGCCGCATAAGTGGAAATTAAAACATCATCTGATTCCAAACAATTTAATAATAATGAAAAACAACCAATTAATTGTTCTCTAGTAAGTTGGTTTCGGAAAATAAATAAATATCTAATAGAATCCATAGCCAAAATGGTATTATTTGAAGGGTTAACAAGATCATCTGCAATATGCTGTTGGAAAAATGAAATTACATCAACAAGTGGGTTCACACTAGTCACACCAATATGAGAAACTTTACCCTTTGCAGCAATAGCAATGAATAAATATATAGCAGTGTCTTTTTGTTTCCAATTTGAGCTATTGGATTTATAGGCTTCTAAATAGGAGCTTATATGACTCATGGCAATTTTTGTCACTAAATCTTCATTAGATTCTTTCAATTCTCTTAAAAATTCAGTAGCTGAAGCTCTTCTTGTATTTGAACTATGATCTTGCATATCTCTTCTGACATATTCCACAGGGTTATCTTCAAGGAATTCTTCATCTGATTCTCTTAAAAAGAAATTTGGTAATATGATTCTATCAAAAATTCCACTAAGAACATCTGGACTATTGAATTTCTCAAAAGAATTATGGTTTCTAAGAAATTGAGTTAAAAATGACAAGTATTTTGAGGCTAATATATCATATTTAACTTGAGAAGATAAAGATGTTAATTGCCCCCATACACATTCAACAAAATTTTCGACATATGGTGTAAAATCTTCATCATATCTTGTTTCAAAAAGATAAAGTGATTCACAAATACTACCTTTAACTTTAGTAACAACATCTGATTCTTCTTCTTCATCATTATCAATCAACAAATCATTTTTGTAAACTGAAAATTTGTAAAATATATCCATCACTGCTTTCAAATTATCAACAAAAAATTGAGGAATATCTTGACAAATTAAATCGTAATAAATTTTGAATAAAAGAAATAAGTTTTCAAACAATTGTTTCAATACTTCCTTATTATTACTACAGCTATCAATTGCTGTGGCAGTCTGTAATAATAATTGTAAAAATGAATCCGAAAATTTCGTGACAACCCCAAGAATTTCTAAAAATAATTCATTTGATCTGGCAAGAGGTCTCCATCTTTTAAAAATAGAGTGTGCCACCACCAACACACCTTGGATTTTTTGCAAATCATCAGTCTTTAAACTCTGTACCAATTGATCGGTCAAATTTTCCCATCTATTTGGGAAATCAGAATTGGCAATCAATGAAATACATTCACCAATTTGATTTCTTAAATTCCTGCTTTCTAAATTAACCATCAAGGGAACAACCTCATTCTTAATGGTGATGATATCATTTTCAGAAAGCTTATATTCTCCATAAGCATCAACCCAACTTCTGCTCAAGAAATTCTTGAAAAACAAAGCTGCTGCTAATCTTACATTCCCATCAATTCCTGTTGAACCAATAATTTTCATTAATAAGACGCCAAAGCCAGGGGTCTTCTCAGCGCTTTGCAACTGTTGATACGCTTGATTTGCAGTACCAGCGCTCAATGTATTTTGCAATAGGGTGGCGATTGATTGGATTTCAGACATATTATGTATAGATTAATATTCTGTTCTCTATCTTTTGCTTAAGAGAAATTGCTGTTCAGAGTAGACAGATCATATAATATTTATAAAACCTCCTTAGCAGTTGGTGCCGCTGAATATTTTTTGTTTGTATTTTTTTCAATTTTTTTTTTTTTTTTTTTTTTTTTTTTTTGTACTGGCCGACCATACATCGCTTTTCACGTGCCATTCACAGAATGGATAAAACTTGGTTATAAATCTCTGACTAATCTACATAACGAAAGAGGGAACATCTTTGTTTTGTGATGCAAAAGCATTAGTGTATAAGCTATACATGAATAATGAGAATGATATATACAACATTTATATTTCTAGTGAACCCAAAGTAATTTTATCGTGCGAAATGAACTGAAAACTGATGAAACTTTATAACCGAAAAAAAAAGAAGAAAAAAAAACAAAAAAAAAGAAATATGAAAGAATGACAAATAAAAAAAAAAAAAAAAAAAAATCTCACTTCTTAAAAATCACATTCAACAATTTGTTCGAAACTTGAAAAGCTTCCTCAACCTCTAGTACTCTTTCCTCTTTTTTGCAGGCCCTAGATGTCAAAATGCCTAACATTGCCTTGTATTTCTGCTGAGCAACAGTTGCATTAAATTCTCTTCTTCTATCCCTGGCTATTGTCCAACGTGGCTCTTCAATTTCAGGTTTTCTTACCAGATAAAGAAGCTTTAACCCAGATTTCACTTTAGCTGAACATCCCTTTTCAGAGACACTTAGAACTTTGGGGGAAATGTATTGTAGCTCCTTTAACTTCAAAATCAATTCTAAGCCTTTGTAAGGTGTTATAGGGGACTTTTCAATACTCAAGTCAATTAATCTTCGAAGTAATTTAGGTTGAAAAAAATCACGTACACTATGATAAAAGTTGTAAATTAATAGGTGGGATGGGTCAGTATTAGAACCAGTTTGGCTTTTAAATAATAATCTGTTCAATTCTTTTTCTTTCAAATATCTCACCACTTTTGGTAATATTTCCATATGTAGCTTTTCTTGATCAATTTTATCTAATAGTTGAATTTTTTCAAAAATTTGACTATTTTCATCTTCTAATTTCCTTCCTGAATCATCTGCGTAAGCAATAGAGTACAAAATTTTGTTGATGGCCCAAAATAAATAATTTTCAACACTTTTATAATCAGTCTGCATAAATGCAACCATACTATATATATTTACCCAGGTGGAGGAATCCAATACCTTAACATCCTTCATATTATTTACATACTTCATAATAGTGTTGTGTAGGTATAGGTGGGAGTCATTTGGTCTCTTTCTTGAACGAGAAATTTTATTGACAATTGCTTTTGAAACATTTTGTAAAGTTGATTTCCTTAAGCCATTGATCCTATCATTCAGAATCAATACACTGATCATATCTTCAGCTTTACTCAAATCATTCATCCTGACAAAATAATATATAAGCGCATTTTGAATTCTTTGATAGTTACCAACTTGAAACTTAATCGTTGAATCTATAATTTTCAATAGCCTTTGAATTCTGATTATCGATTCTGAGTCTTCCATTTTTTTCCAATAGCGTATGGATTCTACTGCTAAGCCTTCTCTTTGATGTAAGTCGTTCACTGCTTTTTTTGTGACGCTTATCACAAACTGTTCTGAGATCTCTTCAACAAACTCGTCAATTATTGTTAAATGAGGAAGTTTTTTCTCATCTCTCAAATTTTGTATACTACTAAGTTTATTAATAAAAGATTCTAAAATTTCTAAAGCTTTTTCAAACTTTCCGTCATTAAGACACAAATGCTTAATATAACGACCGAAAAGCGTTGGACTCAAGATGAAATTATTCTCAAAAGATTCCAGATTAGCCAAATGACTATAAAACACATCCATGTTTTTGTCTTTTGAAAAAAACTCTTCTAAGCAAATAAAAATCTTTCCCAACCTCTGAGTTTTATTAAGGTCTTCCAAATGAAATACTTGTAACTCAAGTAAACGACTGTATTCAGGATGTTTTATAATGTAATGATAGAATTTCATATGCATAAGGTCAGGAGAAACTGTGCTGTCTGTGGATAATTCTTGATTTGCTCCATATTTTAAAAATAAATATTCTGCCCTTTTAAAATTTAACACAGATTCATTAGTTTGCATACATAATTTGAAAATGTATTGCCAAAATTTCAAATTATTAACATAAAACTTTTTAGGTATTCTTTTAATTAAAAATGATAATCGACCTTCAACACTAAATGCTTCATGGTCTAAAAAGCAATAGTCAATCATATTGTTGATAAATTTGATATTCCACCAACTTGTTATAGCTTGTGCTTCTAATTTTTCTAGCGATCCGTCATATATACTGAGAAGATTCTCTTCATTTAAAATAAGTCGATTAAATGTTTCTCGTAGTTTCTTCACTATCATGTTGTTCATCTCTGGTGATAAATCAACTAAGCTATCCCTGTTCAGCTTTGTCGTCAATAAATAGTCTATCAAAAATTCGTTCAACTTATTTATAATGATACTATTCTTTGGTAAACAGTTTTGTCGTATCAAATTCAAATGAACATCATAAATAGCTAAGTGTATTTGAAGTGATAAGTCACCTCGTGCCCTTGGATTTTGGGAGAAAGAATCACTTGGGCAGCCAGTTGGTAAGAATTGCTTTGGCTCTTCGGATTTATCGATTGTAGAAATCTCTGCATTGAGTAATCTTGAATAGAGGAAGTTTATTAAAGTATCATACATATTGGAGGATATATCTGGATTATTCGCTAATGATCTGCTTATGATGAATAATGACTTTAAGAGATCTTTGAAATACAATGAATTTCTTGAGGGTGATAGACAGCAACACTTGATTAATTTCAATAAATTTTTTGGCGACAAAGTTGGAGAAATAATGTTATGAACAGACTTAACTAGTAATGGTTTGCCATTGATGAAGTAGTATCCTATAATACAATCATAAAAATCATTATTGAAATACTTATTTTTCAATTCTGGTTTTTCTTTAACCTCAGAGCATAAAATGTCTATCACTGAAATAATGTCTCTATAAAATTCTAAAGCTGACAATGAAAGCTTTATTGAAGAAATCCAAAAGTTTCGCAAAGCTAAATCATCTTGACTTGACTTCTGGATCAAGTAATCCTTGATTTCTTGTGTATCATAATGAGAAGAGAAATTCATCCATAGATTTTGAGTCTCCATCAACTCTTGCCCATCGGCAACAGGAAAATCTAATAGACATCTCGTTGCGTTAAAAGGTGTGGAATCCATTGCATTATTTGTCTCTAATTTTTGTTGCAGCAACAACGTATTCTCGAGCTCTAACAAATTTCTGTTAAAATTCTCCAAAAACCCCGCCAACAAATGATTATCATATTGATTGTGTGAATTGGCAGTCTCAATAAAATTGGAAGAATAGGTTCTTTTATTATTAAGATTTCTGGACAGCATCAAATTGTTACAACATCTTGTATTCAGAATCCAGGGTCGTACCTCTCTGAAAAGTACTTTATATTTGTGAAAATATCTCATTTTTTCAACCTCTAAAACGAATATTCTGCAATTTAGAGTGACATTGATTGAGCGCAAGTACAATATTTATTGATACACTTCTATAATACAATGACTGATGATTGTTTATTAGATTTTTTCCTTTTGTTTTGTTTTTCTTTCCGTGTTTTTGAAAATGATTTATTTTCAATCATTTTTTTGATCCATCAATAAAACAAGACAAAAAAATAAAAAAAATAAAATCAAAAAACTTTGAAATTTCCAATGCGAAAGGGCTCATGATTATGCATCGCCGAAGATACTATAATATGAGAAAAATAAAAGTACTAATATGCCTTACTACCAATCCTAATTATGATCTTAAAAATTGATCATAAAAATGAATTAAATTTTTTATTCTGGTTTTATGAAATTTTGAAAAAAAAAAAAAAAAATAGTTATATAAATTCGATAAAATACTAACCGATTTACAAAAAGGTCAAAAAATCCCTATATGGACTTATAGAGATTCTTTTGGACTAAATAGCATTCTCAAAAAACTATGCTTGTGACATTTTCAAAAGCTAATTGGAAATTATTATTTTCAAAATATTTTTAATTCACTATATATGTGAATTTGCGCTATTTTTTTTTTTTCGAGGTCCATTTTTGACAATATATATATATATTCAATCACTACGCTACTTTTCAAATTTGCGCAGAAGAAAAAATTTATATGAAAATCTATAAAGTATTTATAGAAGACAACATAAAGGGGGAAATCTTCAAAAGACTTCTAGAACCATTAGCAACAAATTTTCTTTTGCTCACCATCACAAATCGTGCACTGAATGAACAACTTTATATTGCTTGCCTTTTCAACTACTTTAGTAAATGGAAAAAGAATAACTCTTTTGCTTTCCTAGCGCGATTTAGAGCCAGCAATAAAAATGAGGCATTTAATAAGTTCCAAATTTTCTTCTAAAGTGGACATTCTATTAAATGATGTGTTATAATTTGTTGATGAAAATATTGGGGGAAACACTGAGTAAGAATTTGAGCAATTTATAAAGTATCTAATTTATCATTTGAATAGAAATTTATATCATCAGCAAACGCTGTGAGTTTAATATTATTAAAAACACCAGTTTAATCTTGCTTAGTACTTTCTCCCTAAATTTCTCACTTACACGGTCATGTTCAAATTATTTGTCAATTGTGATGCTATATTTTCATGACTCACTAAGTTGGCATTGAATGTGAGACTTTTGTGCTTACAATCATTGGTTGAATTTTTGAAAGTTTTGATTTTCTAATTAAATGATCTGGTACTAATTTTCAGATACTAGTCTCTCAGAATTTATGAATACCAGTTCTTGTGAGTTGAAATTCCATTTGGTCTGTCTTCCAACTATTGGAATCTGTCTTTCATCTATTGGAATCCGCCTTTAGCTTTATTGGTTTTGAGAATGCGTAAAGAAAAAATATGAGGCCTGAATTTGAAAGTTTTTATAATTGAATGAGATATTAGGAGATTTTCAGCTGTTTTTTTATTGAACATTATACTTGACCGCTAAATTCTTAATTTATGATTATGTTTTTTTTCTATCTGGTTACTAAGTTATAATTTTAATATTTTATTGAACTCATTATTTCATTTTATTGTTTTTATTACATTACAACATTGTTTATTTTATGATCACTTGTATTTTATTACGCTTGTTTTTTTATTTCATTTTACTTTTAAATTACACTATGAGCTCAACTTTATGTGATTTTATTTCTCCTTTTTTTTTTTTTTTTTTTTTTTTGTACCATTACAAAAAGTCGTACATTAAATGAAAAAGTTTAACACTAAATAAGAGGAAAAGACCTAAAAAAGGACATCAACTTTATCTCATAGGGAAATAAAACTAATGTTATTACCATTATAACGAATATAATGATAAAAACAAAACCCCTAATATATAATAAGACTATAGGAAATTAAAATAAAATGAAATAAAACTTAAGGAAGAATAAAAAATTTAAGGACCAAATAAAAGAGAACAGAAGAAAACAGATGAGTTACATAAAGCAACGAACAGCTATAATAAAAAATATTTTATGATCAGATAGACCAAAAAATACCTTTAATAAGTTGTTCATTGTCCCT